>JBBPQW010000238.1:0-29057 GCA_038092695.1 Boletus rubropictus
ATGGCGAGTAGAAGGGAAGGGAACATGCTTCCTGGAGGAATACAAATCTGTTCCGATGACCCATACTTGTCGCGATCCTTCCGGAGGTCTCGCTCGTTTTTTTTTTAGAAAACGAAACATTGGACGAAACATCCATGAAAGAAATGGGCGGCGACTATGAGAAGACTTGATGCATAAGGGTCGGGAGGCTACCATTTCCCGCTTCATTTTTCTTCGTCACTAGTATCTCGAGGTTGGGTATTCCAGCTTGATTGGTCGTCGTGGCCGTGGTCATCGAAGAAAGGGTCTCTATAATTCGTTTCTGGTCATAGAACGTTTGCGCACGTGCAAGTGCGGCAAAAATATATGGGACATAATTTCAGTAAACAGATACAAATAAATTACCAATTATTTCACGCGATGACCGTGGGAGGTGCCTGCAAGTCGATTACCTGATATTTGCTGCGGGCACAACCCCTTTCCCACAACTTCAGGAAGATCCCAGGACGTCAGATCAGATCCTTCTCCCAAGAGAAAAACAACACACTTGAGGAAGGGACAACATGATTAGGATTACTATCCTGGATCCATTGCTGCTCATCTAAATATGTTGTCACGTGACTACCGTTGGGACGTGCAAAGTGCTTTACATTTGCTCCGGATAAAACTCTCCTTTCCAATTCATGGGAGTCGGGGACAAACTCCTTTCCGTGGGACAACTACGTAGTAAGGTACGATAACATCCCATGACACGCCTCAATGTAGCCAATTCTCACCCAAACTTTGTCTACCTGCACGATTCAGTGGTCATGTGCACAAAAAGACCACCGGCCCGCGTCGAAAGCTTGACTGGCAAGTTTCTTTCGTTTGAAATCGGGAATACTGATCGTGCCCCGTTTTGCGATTAGTGGTCGACCGACGCGGTGAGGAACTTTCATTAGAGAAAAGGGGCAGAGTTGCTCGACCGATCATGATGGTTGGAGACTCATGATGGGTAAGTGAGAACTTTCCACGGCCAGCGGTGCCATTCAAGCGGGGATCAGTAATCCAGTTGGCACGTGTGTGATCGATGGCATCACCCCGGGAAAGTGAAGTTGCCTCGGAACTGATAAATTCATCGCAAAGGCCTAACCAGCGTTTTCACCCACTCTGTCTGCGTCATGTCAGAATCGAAAGTCTGGTTCAGTAAGTTTATCCCTACTTTGACACCACCTGGGTCGACTCGCTTTTAGTTACAGGTGCTTCAACTGGTTTCGGTCGCGCCATGACCGAGCTCCTCTTGAAAGATGGAAACAGAGTTGTCGCCACTCTCCGCAAGCCCGAGATGCTATCTGATCTCGTTTCTCAATACCCGTCCACCCAACTTGTCGTCGTCAAATTGGACGTCACTCAGCATGCTGAAATCTCCGCAGCGTTCGCTAAAGCTCAGGAGGTATTCGGTCGCGTAGACGTCGTCTTTAACAACGCAGGGAAGGTGTACAGTGGGGAGGTAGAGTCCGTCGATGATGGGGATGCACGGAAATTGTTTGAAATCAACTTCTGGGGTGCTGCGCAAGTCACCCGGGAGGCAGTACGATTCTTCAGGGATGTTAACCAGCCTCAAGGTGGTAGGCTCCTTCAAATGTCATCTGGATTGGGCATCTGGAGCTTTCCGTGCTACGGATATTACAGTGCCACGTGAGCCCCTTCCATCACCAGATTACCTTCCACACTCAAAACTATATCAGGAAATATGCTCTCGAGGGGTTGACCGACGCACTTGTAGATGAGTTAGACCCTGCCTGGAATATCAAGGTAAGACTACCTTCATGGATATCTCTTCGTGTATGGAGGTTGAATGCGACTAGATTACCATCCTCGAACCCGGACCATTCCGCACAAATATCGTGGAAGATAACCAAAACATGTCCCCTCCCCACCCTGCGTACACAAATCCTGAAATTTCGGTGTCAAAATGGCGCACACTCATGGCATCAGGTTTTCCCGTCGACGGTGATGCCCAGAAAGCCTGCATTGCGTTTGAAAGGGTGTCCCGATTAGAAAATCCCCCAATCCGACTTCTTCTTCACAGGAGCGCACTCGAAAGAGCAGATATGAAGGCAAAGAATATACTAGAGGCCGTGGAGAAATATAGGGGCTGGTCTGACGATGTATACCTTTAGACGTGCAATTAGTAAGCCTAACGGGTACACGTGTCACGTTTACAAGTCATACTTGGTTATCCTAAGGGTCATATATCCTTGGACATTGACGAAAGCGCTGCAACTTCTTTATTTTCGGTATCGTCTAACAACGCACAACCTCCCCGGCCGAAGCAATTTCTAGCAGCTCTGTCTGCACATTTTCGGTTACGCTTTTTGACGAGGTTTACATCCAGGATATAATGTCCACGGTTGAAGATGTCACCAGCTCATCTTTTGACACGCTCCTGCGCTCATTCTTCATGATCATCTTCTCAGAAATTGGCGACAAAACGTTCTTCATTGCGGCCATTCTGGCAATGCGCCACCCTCGCTTCGTGGTGTTCGCAGGTGCTTTCAGCTCCCTCTTGCTAATGTCCTTGCTCTCTGCAGAAATGGGCCACCTTCTTCCCAAACTCGTTCCTAAGTCATGGGTCCACATCGCCGCCGGCATACTTTTCTTGGCGTTTGGATCCAAAATGATGATGGAAGCGCGAAAGATTCCGGGTGGGAGTGAAAAAATGCAGGAAGAGATGCAGGAAGTGGCAGAGGAGATCGAGACCGACGCTGCAGAGATGGGAATCATGGGATCAAACGGACATTCCATTCCCTTGGAGCGTCTCGAAGAAGGCGAAGCGCGTGTCTCTGCACACCCTCGAAAGTCGACAAAAGCCAACATTACTTCTGGGCCACGCAACGTTTGCAATCTCATCTTGGGACCGGTCTTTGCCCAGTCGTTCCTCCTCACGTTCCTGGGGGAATGGGGCGATAGGAGTCAGTTTGCAACTATTGCGCTGGGCGCGACGCACGTGGGTGTACCCTAGGTCCTTTGGCACAAAGAGACTCACGTCTCTTCTCTGTTTTCAAAGAACGTGTATCTCGTGACATTAGGGACGGTCATTGGTCACACAGCTTGTACGACACTTGCCATCATAGCCGGTCGGTATGTCTCGACCAAATTATCCGTCAAACATAGTTCGTATCCGAGTCAAATACTCTGTTATTTCTTTTACATTTTCCTCACAGTGACCCTCGGAGGAGCTATGCTCTTTCTACTCTTTGGCGTGATTTATCTGTTTGAGTCCCTAGTGGGATCTGCGGAGGACCTCCCAATACCAATTACGGCCCAAGTACCCGCCATGTGACTAGTATCTGGCTTGGATTCTACTGTGATATCATTCATGTAACTTCAGGTATTTGCATTTAGAGGAACCTATCATTATCTAATCAGTAGCAACTTGTTCGCGCGAGCCGCCAAGCTTTGGTGGACATAATTTGCACAGCTTCTGTCCCATTTCTGCTGGAGACAAGTCGAGAGGGCCATTACAGCGATCGTGTATCACGGTCGACTTTTTGTAAAATGTCACATCGTCGTTGTGGGCGCATCGGGAGTTCTACCAAACGTAGTTTACATTCGAGTACCATGTATCTGCTATTATTCCCCAGTCCACTCTCGGAGGACCTACTGCGCCTGATCTTTGGTATGATTTATCTGTTTGAAGTTCAGCCTGCAGGATCTGTGGAGGGCCCAAATACCATTTGATTTCAACACCACGGGCAAAAAACTATGTGACGAGCAAGAACCCAACTTGTAACAAAACCTAGAGGACGGTTAGAGCTAGATTTGTCAGTTGCTGTGCTTACCCAAAAAAGAAGACGAAGGAGAGGAAAAGGAAAGGAAAGGAGAAAGAAATAAGGAGTGGAAAGGAAAGATGATGAATAAATCTGTGCGGAATATTTCCATCGTTGATCCACTATACCCGACACGACGTGAACAAGAGGGAATGTAGGCACAAGCAGAGACTTGCAGCAAGCCACCGAGAAGCTTATTGAGGAGGCTGATGATACCCAGGTTGCTGATGGACAAAACAGGTGCAAGCACGACAGGAAGAGAAGCGAGGAATTCAGCGACCAAGGAAAGCATGCAGGACAACAAGCTAAAAACGACTTGTTTGGTTGATCACGATGCTGTCAGAGCTTTTCGTACCGCAACATTGGGAATATTTGCCTGAGTGTGGCTAGTAAATGGAGAATGATAGAGTGGATTCCGTCATCGACTAGGTAGAGAACTGCATTGGCAGTCTCAAAGATGAGCTATTGCATGACAGTCAAGTCAGCTCTTGAACAGCCAAATGGAAGTTAAATTAATATCACCAATGTTTTTTTTTTTTTTTTTCCCTGTTTATTGTCCGTCGGGGCGAGGCCCCATGTCAGACGTTGCATGCGTATGTACTGATATACTTATTTGTCTATGGCTATCGTGTTCGTATGTTAACTGCTCGAAAGTCCGAGCGGCAGCCTGCGTGGGGCTAGTAGGGTAAGATCACCGATGATGAGTATCAGGATTGCCTGTGTCGCGTTCTCATGGGACGCATAAACTATGCCATCGTCAGCAAGCACCAGAAGTGAGAGTGTGTGTGCTGCCCACACATCTGGTGGCAAGAGGCATAACAGTGTTGCTGAGGTTGGTCGGGATGGCAGCAACAGAATGGGAGGACCGGCGTTTGACGACTGGACTGGCAAGCATGCCGACAGTAGCAGTGAAGTAGACAGAGGCGAGCGCAATGTAGCAAGACCGAAGTAGTTGTAAAAACTCGTGGACTGGAGTGCTTGAGGCATTTATATACATCGATCCTGAGTAGACTTGCCTCAGTTGATCCTACTGCAAGCGCTTGTCGTGGACAGACGAGAACCCCAAGGACAACACTGGAAGGATCTGGACAGGCTCTATGAACCACCAGAACGGGATCGGAATGGTACTTAGTCCGCATCCGCCATGTCCCCCATTGGAAGGCTGAAAGGGAAGATTACATACCGCCTCAACTGAAGATGGCTTCTGATGGGAACCTAATGTGTATCATACCTAGGGTGTGGGTTTCTCAAGCCTGTCATGTAACCACTTTGTCCACGTCAGCTTTAGAGCTTATTAGCAGTATGTTGAAGCGGCTGGAGGACTGGGTTGACGGTAGAGTTAGAGTTAGGGGCCAAGAGCAGGGTCGAGGAAAGCTTTAAAGCCCCTGGACGTGTCGCTGCGATTAGGTGATTATTACGTTGAATTCCTGGAAAATTAGCCGACCATTTTCTACGATTCCCTCGTCGAGATCTCGAGTAATGTTATCATCCTCCACATGATGGCCGTCTACACTCAGGAATCGTTGAACACTGAGTCCAAGATTCTGTACAGCTCAAAGGTGGTGATCCTGCTTCATGGCGTCGATCCTAGTCAACAACGTAAGCACTCGCTAGGGTATCAGAGTGATGGGATGCTCGCTTGGATGGCCTGGAAACAAGGAAACCAAAAAAAAAGAAAAAGAGTACATTCATTGGCTTACATAAGCAATCTTATTTTTCTTCAGTGACGTACCAAGGTACAGCTCATTGTACCTCTTTCATACTGTAGATGGCGGCGAACAGGATCAATATTTCCCACTCTTTAGGTTGATCGAGTCAACAGGCACCCGCCAGCTCGAAGGACGCTGGATCAAGCTACAAACGCTACCGAGAAGTGAAGCCACAGCAAAACAACTAACCAATGCCACCATCCTAACTTAAGACGAGACGGTTTTTAAAGCATCAAAGCAATGCTGCACTACATCAACTCCACGGGCCGTCTCACGGCCCAATTCGATCGGGCGCGAGCAACCCAACTAAGCTACTCGCCTTCGCGGAGCACTCGTCGCCAACGGAGCCCCAACGCTATCCTTACCGCCCTTGCTCTCCCGAGCAGATATCATATGCACCACACACCATACATCAGCACATGGTCATCATAGTAAGTAGTGTCTGGAAAGGCGCCACTGCCCCATAGGACAACAAACAAATAAAATTTAAAAAAAGGTCAGCAGGCACTGATCTCATGCCACGTGAGCGTCTACACTACTAAAAGCCCTCACTTCCCACCGAGATACAGGTATAACGAATGATACCGCCATACGTTCCTTGAGGTACGTGCGTCACCGGTGCAGGGATTGTCATATCCCTGACGGTGTACCTACTTAAACCCTCTACAAACAATACCGCTGGTGCATCGATCCTCTCTCACCGCTTTGACCGACAAACCACATCCCACCACCCCCGCTATCGGTATAACACTATGCCCACCACGCAAATACATATCCATATCTTGACACTGAATCAGAGTGGTTAGTCGCGATAGCTCGCTAATCGTTCGCTACACAAATCGTTTGATCGCCACAGTTATCGTGTACACGCTTTATGCTCTCGCTTTCATCACCGGCATATTCAGGTTATCCTATCGCTGCTACATCTCCCACTTCTGGTGGGAAGATTTTTGGGCAACGATAGCCCTTGTTCTTAACATAACTTGTCTCGTTTGCTCACTGGTGTTACAATCATCTACTAGACGTGCGTTCGTTTCCTTCCACCGACTCCTATCGTCTCGTCATAAACCTGTGTTCTTTTCAACACCAGCTATCACAACTCTCTGGGTGGCAGATGTCGCCGTCTCCTCCGCGTTATGGTTGGTTTCCCTCCACGCTGTTATTCCCTACTCCTGGGCTGATCACAGCTCAGGGCCGCCCGCATGAGCATGATAACCACAATCACCAGAATCGCAAATCACCGCGTTCTCTTGAAGCGTTGTGCCTGCGCAGCCGCGGTTGCATTTGGTTTAATGTGGATTGCCGTACTCGCCCAGAAACTGCACGATTGTAAGCTGAATACCTGTCGTTCGACACGAGATCTTGTGATGTCCATGCTCGTCAGTGAGTCCACCGTAGGATTTCTCACGAGCACGCAGTATACCCATGATCCTTCTCAGCGGATGGTATTTCTGATAGCATCCTCATCATATTGCCTCTCTGCCTCTTGAGGGGTGTCAACATATCGTACAGTCAACGCGTATTGATCATTTCTTCGTTTGCATCGTCAGTTTGCATCTCCGTCATCTCGATCACGCACTCTGTTTTTCTCTTGCGACCCCACGGTGCGACCTCTACAATTCTTGTGCTTGTCAAGGTGAGAGCACCTCGGTTCAGATTTGGGCTCAGATTACTACTTCATTGGTTTTTCCCCAGACGGCACTTTCGCTCATCATTTGTAATCTCCTTGTTGTCGTGGCGTTCGTATATCGATTGTGTCATCGGAGCGACGTTGATCTGGATGGCGTCTCGACGGAAAGCGGCGGTGCTCAATTCACAAGTATCATCTCCGTCCTGTGGGGCCAGAGCACTGGCGTCCGGCACCTAACACCCTTGTCTCAGGAGACCTCTTGTCAACCTCACGGGGATTCTGAAGTCGAGACTCCCAAAAGCGAAACCAAACCGAACGGCATCAAGTAAAAACACACTGGCATGACCGAGCTGTTGCAAGGCTGTCTATATATATTTGTATACCTATGCCAGAATGTATGTATGTTGTAAAGGTGACGCATTCGATTGCGCTATATCATATCAATTTTTGTCCGAGACTCTATACTGAACAACACTGTCGAGCCGCTGCCCTATGCTCCGTATGGGGTTGCCCCCACCGGTACGCAATGTTGACACTGCGTTATGGCTATGGATAAAAAACTAACTACCCTGAGGAGGGCTTTTGCAGGTTCGAAACCGCACCCTTTACCGTCCCTTTGCCTGTCCCTGAGCAAACTATACATGACCCTGATCGTCGGAATGGGGTGCCTAGCTTGCGCAACAGGGGTCGGTCTGTCCCTCGCACACTGGCTCACAACCAGAGGGGCGCTTCGCCCCCCCTGCTCCCTCCAACTAGGTACGGGACCCCGGTCGAGGGTTACACAGACCAAGACTAATTTCGAGGTACAGCGCGTGTTGAGGGACTTTCGAGAGTCATATCTCTTCCATGACACCTTGAGAATCGCTTCTACAGGCCCGTCCCGTTGAGTATTCCCCTTCAGCACTTCGTTCGATTACGCTGTCCCTCTCGAGGTAACGCGAGCTCAACCTCTTAAAGACTAGTATACATGGTTGACATGCAACGTACAAACTCGTCACGTCAAGGTCCGATAACCACAATCACTTTGAACGGACACACGAATCTTTCGACCACCAATCTACGCGTCCTCCCCTTGCACCGGAATACCTGCATACTCGTCATACCCAAGCGCCAAATTCATGTTCTGTCCAACAAACATCATGATCAAAAAAACAACATCAAAAAAAAGAAAAGAAGAAAAAAAACCCCCCGAAAAAACGCACCTGCAAACACTGCGTTGCCGCCCCTTTCAACAGATTGTCTAGTCCTCCAACGACGACCACGCGCTCTAGCAAGCTGTGTACCTGTGCCCCACCAACGACCCACCCGTGCTGCCCTTGTACATCTCCGAGCGTCGGCACACCTTTTTCGATGCGTACGAGGCGCTCGCTGGCATAGTACGACGAGTAAAGCGAGACGATGTCGCTCGCGCTCAGCGTCGACGTGGACAGTGGGAAGGAAAGCGTGCTGAGGATACCGCTGAAGAAAGATGCCACGGTCGGAATGAAGGCGAGTTGCATGCGTGGCTTCGAGGTCGAGGGGATGTCGGTGGAAGCTGGGAGGAGTTTAGAGAGGTGCCATCTCGCCTCACGTTCGTGGAGATGGTCCGTGAGCGAGTATGGGCGAACACCACCTCTGAGACTCTCGGGCGTCACCTTGGGCAAAGTCACTGGGCGCGCTCCGGCCTCACTCGGTTGAGTGACTGTTCCAGCACCGCTGTACCCTGAGACACCAAACACGGTGGGCCAAGCGGGCGGGGCGAGGTAAGGGAGGAGAGGTGCAATGAGGAATTGTGTCGAGGTGGCATAGCAGCCTGGGTTTGAGATCCGCTTGGAGGCGCGAATATCGGCGCGTCCGTACAGCTCTAATTGGGTGACCCACGAAGTGAAGGTAAGAAAAGTTTGTTATTGCAGATTCGCAGACCACTCTTTACAAAGCAGAAGGAAACGACCCCTCACCAGGCAATCCGTATGTCCAACCATTCTCGAACCTATAATCCGCGCTCAAGTCCACAACCACACTACCTTCTCCTTGCCTCTCCTTCGAGCCCTTCTCAATAGCATCCACGAAGGGCTTGGACACCCCGTTTGGAAGTGCCGTTACCCATGCGTCAACCTCGCCTTGCTTCTCCATCCGTTCGACATCCGCGACCGAAAGATTTGTGTGTGTGATCGCGGACTTGGTGTACCCCTCCAGTGGGTGTCCTTCAAGGACACGAGAGGAAACGTGTGTAAGGGAGAGGTATGGGTGTGTGTTCAATAGGGAGGTCAGCGCCTGTCCGGTGTAACCCCGTGCTCCAATGAGGGCAACACGTTTCGGCTCCGTGGAAGGTGCAGGCGCATGAGTGGCATATCCTCGACTGCCGTTGGGAGCCCCAAGTCGACGCGCTAGCGTGGCGAAGCCCCTGGCCCCGCCCACTTGCACTTTCGCGGGACTAACAGGGAGGTACGATCTTCCTACTCGTCCGTTCTGCTCAAGGCTCTTGACGACCCTTTCCACTTCACTCACATCGCTGATGCCATACCAGAACAAGGAACGGCCAGAACGCGTGAAGGACCCGTCTGCACGATCGAAATGCCAAGATCGATCCACCATCTCCTCGCCCTGAGCAAGATGGGCAACAGACGAAGGGGTAGGGGCGGTAGGAGAAGAAATGGACGCTGTCCATACGAGCTGTCGGTGATCCTTCTTCAAAGCATTCCACACGTTGTCGAGGACACCGTTGAGGACACCCGCGCGAGACGCAAGAAGATTTGTTAGCACGGGTATCTGACCCTCAGGATGGGACACGATAACAACAGCATCGAGAGGTTCATCAGCGTAGATGGACCATTCCCCTGGTTTGGCACTCTCAAGCAAGGAGAGAACCCCTGCGACACTCTCTTTGCCTAAGCGGATGCTCTCGTCACGTTCAGAGATAACCTGGCGAAGTCGATCCTTCCCGATGCTTTCCAATGTTTGATGTTTGAAAAGCTTGTACCCTCGGCGAATGAGCGTACCGGCACCGGAATCAGTGAAAAGTTCTCGTTGAAGATTGGGTGCGGAGATGACTGCAACAGAAGAAGAGCGAGGAAGGACATCTAGCAGTTCCTTGAACTCTCGCAACTTGAGCTTTGTACCGTACTTAACCCAAGGTTCGTTCATGAGCTGGTTGTATTCCTGGCCCGACGACTTTGATTAGAATATTCTGAAGAAATTCTGGGACCAGACACACCTCATCTAGGTTGATTACATCCAGCTTCTCCCCTGTAACGCCATGGAATAGACCACCTTTTTCATTGATGAAGACGATTTTCATGGGTTCGAGCTCCTTCGCGAGTTCTCCAGCGGCAACGTCCGCATTGACATTCAGAATTTGCCCGTCACTGCTCTCAGCAAGGCTGCACAGGATGGGTAGTGCACCAGCACGGATCGAGGCTTCAATGGGCCGTTTGTCAACCCGAGTAATCTTACCGACCAAACCGTATTTCTGGGAATCGAGAGCGGTAGCTGTGAAAACACCAGAGGTGATAGGACGAGCACGTGTGCCGAGCTTCTCGAGTGCGCTAACCAATTTCAAATTTTCGTCGAGGAAGACACGACGAGCAATTTGGAGCGTCTTTGCGTCTATGAAGAAGATACATTGGTCTGTGGGATCAGAGCATTTGAGGAAGGAACGTACCGGTAACACGAATACCATCGATATACTCCGACTTGACGCCCTCGCCCTCAAGGATGTCATTCATCTGTGGGCCAGCCCCATGGAGAACGACGGGGTAAAGGCCCAAACGATAGAGGAAGCTCAGGCTGAGAGCAAGTTCTTGGATGTCATCAAGGACTGCACCACCGATTTTGATGACAGCAAATTTTGCGGGTTGAGATGGGTGTGAGGAGGACGAAAAGATGCGAAGGTGACGTTCGACTTCGCGTTTAGTACCGAGAGAATAGAGCAGGCGGGTGATTGTATCCTATATATGGGTCAACACGCCAGTGATTCATGTAGTCGAGGAGGACGGACTCTGTCGGTCTGGGCAACGGACTGGATATACCTAACCGGGTCTCTACCACGGACAGCGGTGAGCGCAGCTTGGCGGCGACCAGCGACGACAGCAGCTTTCGTAGCCACAGTCAGTCGAGAAGGCAGCAATGCAGCACGAGATGACAACATTTGGCAATGCGCTGATGGTGGTACAAGTGAAAGTAACAAGAAAACTCTGGCGTCTCCGACACGCCTCGCTCGACCGAACAACAAATTTTTATACCAGAGCACAGCGAACAAAATGCTGTTGGCTCCAGTCGAATGCCATTGGCAAATACACCTCGTCTACTACGATGTACGCAGCATTCATCGAGTTATACAGGAGTACACGCGAATTCCCCCAGGTTCGTTGCAGTGTCGTCGACCTAGCGAGCTGTCCTTGCAGGCAAACCCGTTCTGGGAACCCCTACCACTGGCCAACCTTACCTTCCTAGCCGTCGTTGATGTAATAGGCCATGGCATGGGTGTAAGGAGCCCTATTTCCATACCCTCTCCCCAGCTATCAGAAAATCAACACTGGTGGAGAATGGTCTCGATGGCTGCTTCAGTTCGTCAATGTGGGATATGAACCGCAGTTACCAGAAGCAGACCTTGAAGCCTTTTGGTGTCGAGCGTTCCAACGTTGTAGGCAGCTCAATCCTCCCTATACCGATATAACTTACCTCGAGGGACATGTATGACTGAATCCTCAAGGGTCGTCGTTTATGTTACAAAGCCTCAGGGGGTATGGGAGGCGCTCCGGTAGGTCTTGAGCCTTCTCGACACTCGACAACCAGTGTTTGACCCTCTGCATGCTGGCTGTCTTCGAACGGAAGTGCAACAAGGTGAGTTTATTTCAGTATTAATGGGCAAGGTACTTTTATTCACTAAGTCCAGCCGAGAGCGAGTTTCGGGAATGGAAGTGATTCTGTGCCACAAAGGGCCATAAACACGATACAAGAAGGAAAAAAAAAGGGGGAGGTTCGCCGAAGTGTGAACGCATAGGATCCGTTGCTTCTGCACTGGACAAGACGAGATGACTTGCCATGGCGACATCACCATCAGCAGTCAGCGGGAGGGTAAGCCCGCCCAGTTTAAACGGCGAATGGTTATTCAGGGCGTTGCCAGGTTTGTTTGGACGACTAGCCCATTGGCACGGAATCACGAGTCTCCCCTGGAGATGACTGAATCATGATGGCCGCATCCAGGTTGTCTATGGAGGGGCGAACACCTGACTCGGCAAGATAATATCCTCCAGCGTTTCAAATCATTTGATTGCGGGCGGAATGCACCGAGAGCAGAAGAGAAGGTCGTCGGAATTCGTCTTCCCGAATTGAGACTGCTCCGCAAGGTCGCAAAGGTCACCTAGACATCGAAAACGGGCAGCAAAAGAAAGGCCAGTCAACGGATACTCTGTTCTGGATGGTCATCTGAATATAATCAAATGTTCGCGAGGATGATTCTAAAGGGGTTTTTTTTTTTTAAACAGTCAGGTCGCAACTCTGCCTGGATGACAGATACGGCAATCGACTACATACGTAGCGGTCAAGGTCACCGTCATCTGACTTGAAGACTAGTGTCAATTCTCCATACCCAAATTGGAGGAGCCATAGCCTGGGAAAGGGTGATAAGCTGAAATTGTCGGTGAGCCGCTCAAAATCCTGCTATTGGTTATTTTGTTAGTAACGCAAGAGAACGTGACCTTATCTAGGCGACGGCGCCCTTCGTATTCCGCCAAAGTGCAATTCAGTTGACATGGAAGAAGGGACATCACTGGTCACAGTGACAGATGTTCTCAACTCGGAGACGATTGGGAGAGATTTCAGAGGTGCACACGACGCTTATAGCAATTCTCCCCGTCCTGTGCAGTAAAGCCGGTTCGAAAGGTATGCATTGACGAATCAGCAAAACGGTTAGTGGTCAGCCAGTTAGTAGCACTCGGCTACACTCGGCTACCATCGGCAACCAGCAACCGTTTCACTGGTTCGGACTTTGCGCGACGCGCGTGCCGCGCTAGTTCACCCTATTCCTCCCAGATCACGAGCCCTGAGGAATGCGGCGCCCGACTCTGAGGGGCTTTGGGGCATCGTTTACGACAGTGAGTGACTTTTGCGTCATTTTACCAGCACTTTGTCTTGTAGATGCCCATAAAAATCAAGTTCGGTACATTCAAGGGAAAATCAGTTTACTCAGCATCACTGGGAGTCATCGGAACCCGCGGACACCATTCACGCCTGGCCCTGCTGGGTGTCGATCCACGTAAGTACTCCAGGATCTGCGCGAAAGCGGTATCCATCACCTAATCCATTCACGTGTTGCAATGAACAAAACATCTCAAAATCTCACCGCCCGCCTAGCTCAATCGGATAGAGCGTCAGACTCTTAAGACACTAGGCGATCTGAAGGCTGCGAGTTCGACCCTCGCGGTGGGCTAATCGTTTTTTTTTTGTCTCATTTTGAGGCATTTGTTTCAAACAGATCTCAATTACGCTACCCATTCTCGTTACCCTTACCCCGGAAAATCGGCACAATCATCATCATTGTTCTCTTACGTCTAAATGAAGGGTAGTTTTGGTGCCCTCCAATACCCGCACTGGAGGGGGCGCATGCACCCACAAACGTAACGCTTTTGACGACAGCTTTTGCAAGATTCTTGAGCGCTGATTGGCTGACCCAGGTCCAATGAATGGAATTACCAGATAGATACACTCGACCCGTGGTCTTCCTTTTTTTTTTTTGCTGACGGATGGCCCATGACGAAGTTCGGATCATACCCCTCCTAAAGTAGCTTGAACCCTGCAGGCCCTGGAAAATATGTACAGCGGTGCTACAGGTAGGGACCCTTTCTATATAAGGATATATATCGCGTACCAGGGCAAATCCCACGACCAAAATAAAGCACGAGCGGAAACGTTCTGTATCGATGCGACGTCTTCTACGGTTGAAGTCCAAGACACCAGGGGACAGCGACCTCTCGAGCTGGTCGACCGGTCGTTTTTCTTTGTGAGCTCTACCGCTCAAAGTAATCGGGCGACAACGGAAGTATATACTCATAAAACAAATTGTAAAATGTCCCGAGCAGTTTCAGACGCGATCGAACCCTAGGCCTTTGGAAACGACGTCAACCCCAGTACCATAAGCCATTTGGCTCCGCGCCCACACGCCACACGAGCGCACGTACGCCGTGATTTCCGATTGGACGGACGTTTTTCCTTCCCCATTGCCCATCCCCCTGCGGTTAGCTATCCCTCGCCAATCACACCGAGTGGTCTCGAATCGGACGTTGTAGGAGCCCAAAGTATCGGTCACGTGGTGTTTTGTTAGCCGGAAGCGTCCGAGCCCCTCGTAAGAGTCGTGTAGGTGCCCAAGGTCGGGGGGGACACATAAGGGGTTGTCCCCCAGCAAAGTATTCCCTTAATACAAGGAAAGGGGACGCGCCAATTCATCATTGAGCATGGAATTCCTGGATGCCCAACTAACACGTGTGCATGACAGCGATCAACGCCAATACGTCAGACACCGTGTGCACATATAAGCATATGACCAGCCCTGAAAACCCTCTAACGAAAAAAAGAAACGATCATGGCCTATCTCAAACAGGAATCACAGCAAGAAAGCAAGAGGCAATGGGAGGAGACAACAAATAATGGATCACGCACGTATGAATGCATGTATATGAGATGTTAAGCGTCATGTCAGCAGTAAAACCCTACTAGTGGCATTATGGAAAGAAACCAACGATCCGCGCCGTCAACGTGGATAAATGGATGAAAAAAGATGTGCTTTTTTGTGGTGCCAATAAACGTCGTTGCCATGTAGAAAGGAGAGGTGTGGGTAGATGATATGCACATAGGAATGAACGAGCGTAATCACGTCGCGTGGGATGATGCATGATGGAGGTGGAGATATACAAGTGAAAATGAGGCTCACTTGAAAATGATCGTTGCATGATTAACCATGGGAAATAAACATTCGAGCCATCACATACGGAAATAGCGAGAGGAAACAAGGCACGGTCATGGTCTTGTATCCATGGAGTAGAGCGCGCAATGAAACGGCGCAAGGAGGTCTTTCTACCCTCAAATTCGGTGCTCTTCTGGTTCCCAAACCTCTGGAAAGGGATACCACATTGTGGGAAGCTGGCAAAGCCTCGCCTCGCCTTCCTCACGTCCGCATATCGCGTAATCAAGCCACGCGTCTTGATACCTATGCGTGCCCGTCCGCTTGCGATACTCAAACCCCACTTTTCGAAGTGACTTGAGACCACGTGCGAAAGAAGTAGCGCAATCCTGCCGTACGACTCGCCACGACTCAAAGTCGTCTATTTCATCATACTCTGGGAACTGCACGCAGAGCCTGAGGTCGCGAAGGGAGTAGAGGGGAGAGAGGGCTTCTAGATATTCCTGCTGTATGCGATGCAAAATGAAAACAACGTTTCTAGGGTCAGCATCCTGTTCCAATGACCATCACAATCAAAATAAGCACATAGTGGAAAACGCGGGAGTAAACGAGCAGCAAATTGGCACCGAAAGAGGAGAAGAGGGAAAAAAGCGGACATACACAGGAAGACACAGACTTGCCATCGTGGTAGCCGCACCGTTCGATCTCGAGGACTTCCAGTTGGGGACAGTAAGTAGAGATGCAACGACACAAGTATGGCGTGAGTTTGTCTTCGATAATGATACGCAGATGCTTGAGAGGACAATTGCTTGCGCTAATATCCGCAAGCACTCTTTCGACCTGGGGTTGTGAGAGTGCAATGGGCCACCGGGGAAGCTCCACCAGGGCCATGATGGCTAGTCGTCGGAGATTCGTCATGTGATTAAGGACGCCCTCGAGAACACAGGCATTCGAAATGGCGAAACTGTCCAAGGAAGCGAGCTTGGCAAGATTCCCGGGATCGGCGAAGACGTATGGATCGAGCAAGCGAAATTCTTGAGATTTTGATTGAGGGAAGAGCAGTCGAAAATCGCGCAACGCGGGCATCCTTCGTAACACGTCAAAGAGACGAGGGCTGTGTTGGACCGCAGCAGGAGGCGCACCCATGTGAAATGAGAGATTGATGTTTGGATTGGGGATTCGGCCATGGAGGACGAATGTCGAGAGAGCGGGCCAGTCGATGGTGGCGAGACCGGTGAAGACGGTTAAATCGCCCGATAACTCCAGGTGGGTGAGCGTAGGGGCATGCTGGCGCAAAAAGACGGCGGAGGAGCGTATTTCCCTGTACCCACGGAGGTTAGCCTGTGCTCTGTACTTTCTCCTCCAGTCTCGCATAAAGTAGCTAATCTCTGCAAATTTTGGGTTCGTTGGACCGTCGCCGATACGTAGGGTCTGGCCTACGGGAGTGATGTTGACCCGACGGATGGGTGCCGGGTAGAACTGCATGAGACTCTGATCGATTGGAGTGTCGATCAGGGTGAAGGAGGAGAGGGAGCGACACTGCCCAAGGGCCTCATAGAATGGCTGAGGGGGAAGAAATGGGGTACTCAGTGTGACTTTATTGAGTTTGGGCATACGTGTGATGGCGTAGACGGCAAGTTCGATGTGGTGTGGGCAATAAATGCCCTCGCGATCGAGATAGCCGTAGCGAATACGACCTGGCTCTGTCCACTCGTCATGCCAGTCGAGACGAAAGTGCCTGAGGGGGTGATGAGAAAAATAGACCGAGTGAGAACGCGTGCAGACCTGATGTACGGCCAGAGAGAGTCTGGGTAGAAAAGGAGGCCGTTCTCTCTGTCAGCCTTTGATTTCTGTGGCCAGCGTGCTTCTGCGAAGAGAAAGGGGAGACAGGCCGCGCGGATGAGACGAGAGGTAGAGGAGAGGGTGAGAAGGGAGGGAGAGACGGATTCTCCTCCAGAGAGCTGGCCGATGAGGAGGGGGAATATGTCTGCGATGAGCGACATGGGGACCCGCGATGGGTGTGGGCAGATAAACAGAAGAGGCAGAGGGGAGATGGCATTCGAGGGGAGGGTCGCAGTAAATATGTCGGTGCTAGTCGCATGCAGCCTTTGATCAGTTCTAGACCTCGCCTAGACCCGACTACTTGCTTGTTACGAAATCACATCTGGGTTACTGTACGGTCGTTGATTGGCTACTCCTACTTTCTCTCAGATGCGTACTGCTCCGTCCACTCCCGACTCACGCGCTGCGCATCCCTTTCGTTCTCCTTGTAGTGTTTCGCCACGTCTGTCGCCAGCGGGTCATCCGGGTTTGGTGCGCTCAGCAGCGCCTGTATCGACAGCAGCACAGTCCGAATCTGCAGTGCCGGCGACCATTTATCTGTCCAGCACTCGTCATCCGTCTGTCCGCAGTCCACGACCCACTCACCTTTCAGGATATCCAAACAGATCCGCCCCAGTTTATCTACACACCAATAAAGCAAACCCGCCGTCGGGGGGTAGTGTGAGCATGCGACAACACAACGCCACCCCAGCATGCACCCTCACCGATATTCGGATGGTATATCTTGGTCAGGAACCGTACTTTCGGGGGACTCATGGGATACTCCTCGGGAAGGAACAGCTCTAGATGAAACACACCCTCTATTTTCTCATTAGATGCGTACCGTGTGCACCTGTGTGAGCCACTCACGTTCAAAGGGACTCCCCACAGGCCCTTGGATGGTCACATCAAAGTACCGTAGGTTGTCTTCATGCGGTGCGGCCGTAATTCCCGGGGCGGGGTCTTTTCCAAGGCGCTCAGTTTCCTAAGCGCAGTAGTGCACGAGGTCAGCGGTGTGGATGACACGACTCGTCGACGACTCGCCTTGATGATTCGCTAGATCGACCACCCACCCGTTAGCTCACTGTAATACTACATGGAACGTAGTCCACACCTTTGGCAGAGCCATATCGCGAGCTCAAACGAGTGTCGTGCGGGCAAGTGAGAGGGCCAGGATTGCCAATCGGAGCAGTCTCTCGGACACTTCCGAACCCCGACAAATACCAGTCTTTTTCATAGACCATGTCTGCCAGCGACGGCAACGTAGGTCGAGGATCGACTAACGATCTACAGCACAATGACGACTGGGTCAAGCTTGTCAGCTCCGACGGATATGCCTTTCTCATCCAACGTAGCGTCGCCATGATGAGTGGAACGCTCAAGAACATGCTCAACTTTGACAGTCAGATGACTTTTTCTTCCCCTCTTACATGCGTCTCACGTTCCATTTCGCCACATTGCTCCGGCGGCGCAGGTAAATTCAAGGAAGCGTTGGCCAACACCTGTCCAATCAGCGAACGGTGAGTCATCACGCCGTATTCCGTGATTTCTAGTATTCGCTTACACCGCACGGCGTGTTTTCTCCTCGGCGTGTCGGGTGTTCGCTTCCGTATCTCCAGCGCCACCATCGTCGAAAAAGTCTGTGAATACATGTCCTTCAAGGCGCACTACGAAGGCGCGGGCTCCAAGGAAGATGTCCCTATCAATGAATTCACAGAACGCATCCCACCCGAAATTGCGCTCGAGCTGTGCGTGGACGATATTCCTTGAATGGATCAGCGTTGATCCCTTTTCTGTTGTCCTCGTTTTCCCAACCCCAATTTCCATCCCCCGAACTCCGCTTCTACGCATCTCGTTCTAGACTCTTGGCTGCGGATTACCTAGAAGGTAAGTCACGTTTTTCTCGCATACTGGACCCATTTTCAAAATGGCAACATGCGACGTTTGGTATGCTGACGAAATTTGCATCGACCTGTACCTTCCTAGTCTAGTCTAGCGGACTCCTAGGCATAACTGATGCGCCTCTTTTGGGCGCCGTTGTGCGTGCGTACCGCGCCTCATGATCCTGTGGGAGGCGGTGATGTTGAAATCCATTTCTCTGGGCGATTGGTATCATAGTGTGACATGAGGCGGCGCAAAGTACGAGCTTTCCTTGTTCTTCTATTATTCTTCCGAGAACGTGTTTTGAGTGCAGGAAGCGCTTGTACGTGCCAACAACTTCTCTCATGTATACAGCTTTAGGCCAGGCGTCGCCGAATCAAAATTCTAGTCGCATTCCCTGGATAGATTCTGTCTTATGACCTCGGAACTTGGTATTCTGAATCATAACCGACGGAACGGATGATTCAAATTGTCCGCGCCTGATCACCCCAGACGGTACCAGTAAGGACTCATCTTTATAAACGCGATGCGTTATCAATTGTCTCCGTTTATGGAGTTGTTGCAATCAACCGCGTGGATACATCCAAATCCTCGTTCCATGTCGCATGCTCCCATACCGCAAGTTACTTTGGCGGTGAGGGATGACATGTACGTACTTGACTCATGATTGCGGTTTTTGCCGGGCCCTGAACTAGATCTTTTCAGCAGCCTTCAATATGACAAGACTGAAGGCCAAGCATGTCCGACCGCCTCGCGGTATCTGCGCGGTTATGCTTGAGTTCGCTAGTCGATCTATGGATACTTGCAGTTTAATGTTACTGCATGAGCTCGGCGCGCACGCCTGAAACTGCCAGTCTTTGTCAATGGTCACTTATTTGCAATTGCAATGTCGTCGTTCGCAAGACTCCAGGATGCGTGCAGGGCAATGGACTGGAGGCAACTTTGGCGTGTTGTCTGATTCCACATCCTACGGACACTCCCATCGAGATATCAATCGACGCCATACGCCGGCATCTCCCTTTACTGGGTTCGACTGCCCCGCCCAAGGGAAATGGACCCGTACTCCCGGGACATCCAAACACTTACCCAGAGAGTAAGTTAACAATCGACCCCTTGTCATCTGAAGACTTGGACCATCTCTTCCCAGCGTCACGGTACCTTGAGTACGAGGTCACTTACTGGCGTTGGAATAACCACGGATATAATTTGACTGCGGCGCTGGTAGCAGCTGCAACACCAGCCATATCCATGCATTAACAGTAACCTGACGAATTCAGCACCGTGGATCAATCAATTTATTTAACGGAGGAAGAGGTGGAATACACGCACGTCGACTCGCGTCTTGATCGTAGGAGGCCAGTTACTCGTTACGACACTGAAAATGAGTACGCGCAGATTGATTTGCGTCTGATTTTCCGCCTGGCGTGTTTGCAAACCGATACCCATCAAGACGTCGAAGCCCGTCCTGCAACCATGCGGGTATAGTTGCAGGGCCTCAGAGAGGGGCTCTTCGTACCTGGGTATGTCGAGTGTTGCTGGAATGACTAGTCATCGGAAGAACAGTGAAAAGACATCAAAGCCGGGTAAATCGACGTTGCGTTTGGTTTGCAAAGATCGTCTGGAGTAACTTTTACAAGGTGTTGGACGGAATGTACAGACCGGACTATAAAGTGGAGTGCTTGTCCTGCCTGGTGAACGCTCGCAGGTTTCTCTCTTTACACTTCGACCTCAACTGTAATCACAGGACGGTAACGCTGGACCACACATCCATGTCCCTCCTCAATGTGGGTATTCTGTACACACTCGAGGGCTTAGAAGGTCAAACCAGTCGCTGCACAGCCTGCCGAACTCGCAATTGGAAGATTCCCTGTATTGCAATCATATGTCAACGACAGTCGGACCAAGTCTTTTCGTCCTGCTCTGCAAATGAGTCCTTGTCGTGTCCGTGAGTTGCAGCGCATGCCGCATCATGGATAATATCGTCAAGGGAAGAGCTGCTGCACGCGCTCTTTACAGCCGTTTCATCGTACTTGATGTGTTCGTGAGTCAAACGAACGTCGAGAGTGATTCCGGGATCTGCGTATGCCTTTGTCTACGACTTGCTGTCGTCGTTTGGGGGGCGCAAGGAATATTTATTTGCCGTGGATTATAACATCACTAAGTCGATTCCGTTTCATGGGGTGAGTAAGCGTGGATGGGCGTTTGCAGATCGGACCAATGGCGATAAACAATGTAACCGCGTTCCCAACCATCGGAACGAGAACGAGTGGGCGTAAAGGGGGAAATAGGAGAAGGCGTCACTCACTACCTTGCGAGGAAGGAATGCGAGTTTCAAGCTTCATTGGGAAAAACAACCTAAAGGGGGGGAGTGGTTTAAAATGCGGTGAATGCAAGGTGGGATATGCAGCTAAAGTGGATCAAGAGACCAGGTGAGGTAACGGCGATCGAGGGTACCAAGCAGAGAGAATTCAAAACGAGGGTGCTGCTTTGACGTGGTGGCTGCATTTGTATTGGATTAAGTCTCGAGGTTCATTGGGAGGACTTGCGCACAGAGAAAGAAGACGGACGTCTTGCCCTCGGAAGGCAAGACGGACGTCTTCTTTTGTAGAGATATACCACTCTGAATACCGAGTCGATCAAGCTCGTATATGCAGGGTGTCATCGTACGTCCGACAATGATGTGTTTACGACCAACGAAAAGCCCGGTTTTTCAGAAGCGACTATCGCCAATAGTCAGACTATCCTGTGCAGTGCCTGGAATAAGGTCGTGTGTAGGTGTGTATGAAATTTGTTCATGGGCCTGAAGCGCGCTTCGTAAAACGAGGGTGGGAGTAGTTGAGGACGAACGAAGTAGGAAGTGGCGAAAAACCCCTCGCGACCTGGCTAGCTTGTTTATTCGCTGCTTCTCGTGTTTTCTCCGTTCGTTTCGAGGCCACCACCACAATGAAGACGATATGGGTAAGATGTACATTTGCATGATAACCAGCGCTCGGAGATGATCATAGAGTGCACTAAGAGTGGGACAGTACTGACGGGGATCCAAGAATCGAGTGGAAACAGACTGTTTACCAGCAACAAATAAATCCGATCGAAAAGGATGGTCGAGGCAGGATATTCCCCTTCCTCGCCGATGGGAAGTAAATCTTGAGCGGCGGTGATGAAAGGAACGTTCGACGTTGGCGAGTGGAAGATGGCATGGAAGTTGGGTGCGGGGAATCGTATTAACACCCATTGTAGTATCACGGGACGGAAAGTGGTCGTTAGCGGGTGTGGAATGCAGAGAACGGTAAAAAAAGGTGACCGCGTTCAAAGGACACAAGGATGAAAGACATCGACCGGACCGCAAGACGACACTCCGTCTGGTCGCTGTCGACTGGTCGGCGACTGCTTGGCCCCTGGAGAAAAAGCGGTGAGGTTTGTGATGCCAAATTCTCGCCAAATGACTAGCGTTGAGGTCATGTGATCGCCGTCCTTGTGGATTGGACTTTTATGATTATGTCCATGCATTGACCCATGGCATGCGAGGAAAAACAATGGGCACGTCCTGAAGTCGTCCAAAGCCGTTGACGGTCGATGACGTATGAGTGAGTGGATCGCAGACATCGTTCGTGACTGCTGATCAACGCGTTTCGGCTCTTCAGTGCTGGGAGACTTGTCAAAAGACCAACCGTAACGAGCACGCTAGTTGAAAGCATAGCATGAAAGAAATGCTCATGAATGAATCGACCCTGCACATCACAGAAATCCGGGTTTGATGCTTGTAGCTGACTGCACTCGCAGGAGCCCACTCTGCAAGTCGGAAGTGACCGCTTTCTAGTCATAGGTCCTGCAGCAGAAAAGGTCTTTTCCAATCCATTTTTTTCCTTTCGTGGCCAGCACCTTTGAGTACATCAGGACGGCCGTCGCCTAAAACAGCACGTATTGCGAAACTGCGACTAGTTTTTCCTGCGGCTGTGCGTGTACAACTTCTGCGACCTGCAGTGTACACATTACGGAACCACGTCCATCCGTGTATGCCCATCCAGGTCATCGTCGGGCCCATCTAGGTCTTCTACCAGTGTCCGTAACCCTTCTAGGAAACCAAGCTTTTGTTCCGCCTTTTTTCGTTCATACAGCCAGGGACAATCAATATTCATGCACGCGTTCGGCTCGCTCGACGCGGTAGAAGTACAAGACGCGCATATCCGTTGCGTTTCGAGCAATCGTTGCTCGCCTTTTTTCAAACGAAGCAAGAGGTTGGGTATCGTCACCTGAGGGCTGGCGTGACAAGCCTCACAGATACCTAGAGGTAGACATCGTTGATTCAGTACCTCACATGGGCAATGCAAGAATCAGGCCAGGCCTAACCATCTAAAGCCGCAGAGCCACACGTCAGACAGCGAGCGCTTTGAAAATGCTCGTCGATCTTGAACCGGTTAATAGGTGCACGCTCACGCTTTCTAGGTGAGAGCGCTAGCGGGTCCCGTTCGTCAACGGTGATCGTTTTCGGCATCTCGTCATACCACGCGCGGACGTCCGCGCCCACGAGGTTGAAGATACGTTCCAACGGGGGTATCAAAACCCTCGGGATGTAATAGGACGCGTCGATGCGTAGTTGTCTGGGCGATTTATATCAGCTTCGATCGCTCTCTCGAGGGTATCAGGACACACCGGTTTGCCAGAAACTCTTCTGGAGTGATGGCCCGTTCAACGAGCCGTGAATGTGGATCACCGCGCACAATGACATACGGTACACGGTCTCCATACTGAGATTCATCGTTCTCGTCCTCTAAAATCCTCCGCGCAGCTACTGCAACACCAGGTGGCGGAGGCCCTTTATCGCTGACGAAATGAACGCCGTTCTAGCCTTCCCGCATGACACAAAACAGAGATCGTGTCAATTCTTCTTACCTGTACGTCCCCATCTTCACTTCCTTTGCAAAGATGAAATCCTGCAAGGAAATTCTGTTGCGCAAGATCTTCGACCACGTTTTGTAGCAGTAGCTCTTGACCTCGCTCAAGTCTTGCGTACGGAACAGGATCCTGCAACATGTCATAGTAAGTCCCGGGCGATCTTTGCGATACACGTGACGGACTTGAGGCATGCCTCGGTCATTTTCGCCCGAGCAAGTACACCGTCGCGTCGCACAGTTTCGATGCCTTTGGCATCAAACGTAGGCTCAGCTTCATCGGGCGTTTCATATTTGAATCCGACGTATCTCTTCTTCGCCATAAGAATACATGGCAAGTACACCTTTCCTCAACACCATGAATTTCGACCGACCGAATGGCGCAAGCAGATCCTCGTATCATGCTCACCTTTTCAAACTTGAGCTTGACAGGTGGTGGGTTCATGGCCGTGATGACACCCGCGATCTCGTGTCCAATCCTGAACGCCTGTTCCTTGGTTTTACCCTTGAGATAAACGAACACCGAATCCGTGTCCCCATATACGACTCTCGCTCCCCATTTCTCCGTGGCGTCGATGATAGCAATGGCCTAGGTTAGCAAAAACGATGTGGGGTAGTAGCAATACCAACGTTTCGAGGTGTATCCGTTAACACACCTTTTCCAGTGTCTCCCGACCGCTCTGTACGATACTGTCTGCAATCTCCACCGCAGGCATCCGTCCCGAATACGTTGCGCCCGTATAGCCGTACGTGACGTTGGCAATATACTTGAGCCCGAGTTGCCGCGCCTCCAGTATCCGCCTCAGCGCCTACATACCACGTGAGTGATATGTCCCCCCCCAAAAAAAAAAAAAACTGAGATCCAGACATGGGGAATCGGAGAAAAAAAAAGAACGTGCGTGCATACCTTGTCGCTGTTGACGCTTTTCATGGCCTGTTTCACCATTACACGCGTGTCCAGCAGCTCGGTCAACATCCGGCCTAAAAGTCCCTGTCGCACTGTGGGCTTGACATACATGATGCCGTTTGGTGCCACTTGTGTGGACGGCAAAGGGAAGGTGAGTAACATTTTATGGAATATGTTGAGTGAACCGACGGACTCGTAATGTGATCTTGCAGCTTCTCCAACAGCCCAAGGGGAAGAGCGAGATCCATCACGCCCAACTTGTTTTGGCCCTGAAAATCAGTTACGCGACCCAAACATGTCGAGTAACAATAATTGTACGCAATCATGATCGATGGATAAAGAGATTGAAAGTCCAGCACGAGGAGAGGTCCATTATAAAATGCAGAGAGAGGCTCCATAATAAGAGGCATACATTCTGCGGCATTTTGTTTGCCAACCTGAGTGGTTTGGCTGATTAGCTTCCTTGGCTGGACAGATTCCTTAGCGAAATACAATAACGCACGTCTTGTTTACTTGGAGAGAGTAAAACGAAACTCTCTGGTTTTGCAATACGAAACAAGAAAGACTCTACTTTAAACTGAGAGCCACGGCTGATGACAGAGTAGAAATCGACTCCAAACACGCGGGCAAATTCGCTGTCATCCAACGTGTCAGTTATCATCCGCTATCAGTCCGGAGAATCGTCATCTTGCGACAACTGGGAACGTACGCAGTTTTCGTGGTCGTCTCTACTTCCTCAAGAATGTCAAGTGTCATCGCAGTGCGGTCACGGAAATATCGTAGGACCTGAGCAGCATGGACAGGACTCTTGCTATTATACCATGCTGTCAACGCTGATGGCGTATAACGAGGAACTCTGCGCATAGTTAACATCAGTCAAACGCCTTTAGCATGTTAAAGCACTAACCTTCTACGCAGCAGATGAAAAACCACGTTCTCAAATGAATAGCTGCGTAGCAACTGTTCGCTACGCATAATTCTCCAAACATTGAACACATGTCGGCCAGTGACCTTGAAGGTAGTGGTCGTTCTGACACCCCATTGATCGCTTCCACTCCGCGTTAAGGTAGTTGGCGCACGCCCAATCAATTCAGCAACATCGAGACCTGTGAGTATTAGTACCGTCATTACGATATCTTGAGATGGAGAGCGCTCTACCATATTGAAACCCGCGGGAACTGAGGTATCCCCAGGACGCGGCTTGCACCTCCCAACCCACAAGAATATCTGGGTCGATGTCAACAATGATGTCGATGATTCGATTGATTAACTCGAGTTCATCTGAGAGCACCTCGAGGGAATAGCCACGTAAGCGACGAGGGTCCAGTTGTGTATTTCGAACCACGAGAATGCCTTGGTCGAGCAATCCGGAATGTAGGTTGTCGTTTCCAAGTGCATAGAATAGTGCCACAACTTCATCCTGGTTCACGTCGGGCATGCGATCCCCTCGAGAAGGTGCTATGCAAGAGTTTCAAGACAGTGGTGAATGATTTGTAGAAGGCGCACCGAAAACCTCCATTGAAAACAGGGACATGTGTTGACCCTCGCGTGTGTTTAACTCGGAGCGTTTCGCTGGCAGGGATTCCCATCCAGACGCGTTTGCCGGCGTCTGCCCTGCGATCTAGGCAAGCAGGTGAATGTGGCTATCGCAGTATGACAGCAAGATAAAGCACCTGTGAATTGTCTGTCGTGGGTTTACTCGGCTTCAACGGGTTTTCCTTCAGCCACTTCTTGACCTGTCGGACGCTTGGAGGAGTGCTGGCATATTCCCATCCGCTACATGGTGCAGAAAGCCGCGTGACATTGGACAAGGAAGAAACGTGATTCCTACTCGCTTGCCACTCCTCAAGAGTGTCAAGTCCACTACCTTTGAGACGATAGACGAGGCCAGCATACTCTCTTGGGCCATCGGGGATGTCAGCTTTCTTCGAGTAGAATGGATTGCGATATATTTGCCTTGGCAGCCCGAATTGCTCGAGTGTGCTCAAAAGCTCCGATGCAGGTGGTGGCGGAGGAGCGTATACTAAGATCCGACCTTTCGATGGCAGTACCGAAGACTGAGATTCGGGTTGAGAGTTATAGGACGCCTTAGGCAGGGAAAATGGCTCTGACAAAGATCTAGGCTGTGAGGTTTCCTCAGTCGACTCTGGTCCAAAAATGCTAGCAATTCATCAACAAACAACCTCTTAGTATAGAACAAGACATACGGTAGATAGTCTGGTTCTTCCTCATGAGTCGAACCCAGAGGTTTTGGGGCGTTATCAGTGAGCGGTATATCTGGGCTTCGAGGTACAACTTTTCAATGGTGCGTTACTGATTTGACTATTGTTCACCGACCTGCGAGCACGAACAGGAGTGGAAACAACATTGTTTCTAGGCCTTGCTAACTGTTGTTGAGGAGTCAGGGACCTGCGGTATGTGTCAAGATCACGGTGGATTGCACAACAGGTGTCTTACTTCAGTGTCGTGAAGGCGTCATGAGCAGACGTTTGTTGAATTGTATGTCTTTGTAGCCTAGTCAGACTATTAAGATCAGGATGGGCGACATGTACTTCAGTCTCACTTAGCAGGTGTGGTCGGACTAGTGATATCCACAGAGTAACTGTGTGGCTGTTTCTGTCTGTAACATTTCATGAACAAACGTTGTGTGAACAAAGATCGAAAGAGTCGCAATACCTTGCCTGTATTAGCTGATTCCAAGCAACAGTGAAAGGGTTCTTGACAACAGATGACTCATCCTTTGCTTGGAACATGTTGAGCACGCTGTAATTGAGTTGATATGATGATAACGGAGCGTCAAGACAGACTTACCTCACTCCCGGGTTTGCACTTCCATGGTTTTCAGCCCCTGGGCAACTGGGTGCTAGCATCCCCTCTGGCTCTATGGAGCCCTCCTTCTCGAGAACCATTTCTACCTCACCGTCCTTCCCATTCACAGCCAATTTTGGCCACTCCTGTTCTGTCGGCTGATCGATATCCTGGCTTGATAAGATTTCCTCGTTGACATCCATGCCAGTGTTCTTTTGGGTACCATTTACTATCCACGGCTCGCCCTGGCTGGCGTGCATGAAAGGATTCTCCGTGTCCTCGGCTCCAGCCAGTGGTAGGACGGTGCTCAAGTTCTCCGACCCAGGTCGTCCAGGCTTCCAGGACCGCCACTCCGGCTCCCAGAGAGCCTCTACACTCTCGAAAGTCGTCATGACCCACCTTTCCCAGTGCGCATCACTCTCAACCATCATCTGTTTGCATTCTTTTTCTCTCTGGATCTTAGCCTGGAATTCTTCCCACCACCGCGCCTCAGCGACCCAATCCCCGCCTTTTCCTCTTGACGACTTGCTCAAGTCGATCGGGACCGGAGGGGTTGGAGACAAGCCTCTGGCAACTCGGCGGTGGCGTTCATCCTCCCAAAGTTCGCGGACACTCAAAACAACGGGGTCAGATGACATCGGTGGCGCTGGAATGATCAATTTGTGATGCACGCTACGTGCAGGAAGTCGGTGTCGGTTGAGTATCTGATGCGCAATGACATCCACCTCGAGTGGCATGCGCGATTGTTGAAAGTAAGGTGACGTCTTGAACGTGTTGGATGCACCCAAGTCCGGATCGTCCTCTTCCATGCCACGTTTCCAAACCTGACCGAGATCGATCCAACCACAGCCGTATAAACCGAAGTCGCACATGAACTGGAGGTGATAGCCCAAATGACTCTCGTAGACACGAAATTTGGTATGCATGACCGTTCCGGATTGTAATATGGTCACAGCTCGGCTGACCAAGGCGGGATCTGCGATGAGAATCTTGAGGAACGGCGCATATGATGAATGAAATCCATAAAAATGAACACCCTTTACGAGGACGATGGCACGGATAAACTGGGAGTTGGAGGAGGTGGGATTTTGTTTGATAGAGAGCTTAATAGCGTGATTGAGGGATAGGGATAGCCGTGCAATGTACTGGTTGACTGGCAAGCAGATGAATATGAATTGACTATCGCGGACGAACTGACGGGCTTACCGTGATCTGGGGTCACTTTTCCAGGGTACTCGACGAAGAAATATGGATAGACTTGGTGGACATGAACACAAGCCTTCCTACCAGCAGAAGAGGCGCCATATATACGTATCACGGGTGCGAGAGGTAGTGAGGTGTTGTCGAGTGGTCCTGGAGGCGCCAGAATGTGATCTATTTGATGGACGAGAACGCTCAACGAGACGTGTCGTAGGTCGCCATTATTCGTACTCGTCATCGTCAAGACAAAAGTGGCAGTGCCAGAGGATTGCCACTTCGGTCAATGTCGCAAAACTTGTACCCAACCTTCGAATCGGTTTCCTGACCGCGTCCTCGAGACATTCGCTAAGGCCTTGAGTGAGTTTCTTTGGCCATGACTGTAAGATGAACAGAGCGAGGGCGGACTGCTCCTGGACATCGGAGATGCGCAGGTTCAGAGGAAGAGTGAGAGTATCACTAGAAGAGGCAGACCAAGCTGTTGTGGTTCGTTGCGTGACGCAAAGGGCTGCAGTGGCACTCGCCGGCCGCTTAGCGTTTGTAGTCCT
>JBBPQW010000239.1:0-28882 GCA_038092695.1 Boletus rubropictus
CTTTCTTTTCTGCCTTTTTCGGATGTTCTTAGGCTCGGACTGGAAGGTCTTGTCATGTTCGAACGTGACGTCCAATTCGATGCGGAGAATTACACCATCATGGTACCGTCGCCGTTGGAAAGGGGTGCGGAGAACGCTACGCAAGTAGCGATATCGGTGTTTGATAAAGTCAAGGTCAGAATTGGGGTGGAGAAGGATAGAAATACGCAACGCGGGCGTGTAAAGATGACGCTTGTGAGTCCTGTCGATTCGAGGGGGTTGTAGGGGTGATTTTTGGATGATTTTTCCTCCTCACTCGATGATCAGGTGAGCCATGCCCTGGATTCTTCGCGTTTGACCTCTAGTGACAATACACACAAAACATGCTAATAAATCACAGTAGACTACACACAACCCTTCCCGTAAAGAAACAGTATGAGGAACGCCAGCGATACCCTGAATGACATGCTAATTACTGGGCCAGTCGGGCAAGCCCTTCATTGCAGCATTACACGACTCCCGCACCCGTCGTTTGCTTGCCGGATCGCCCGAGAGTCGGTAGCTGTTGAACACTTCGCGTAGCTGGAAGGTAGATGCCGCAACAGTGTCTAGAGAGACCCCTCAGACCCCGTAAAAAAACAACACGCAATCGGACGACGTTACCAAAATGATTACTCGCATCTTCGAGCACCTATATAACGCCGACATGAACGTAACATCCAACACGTGCACAAAAGGCCGCTTACCTGCTTCCAACCTTCGATCTGATTGTTGTACCCAAATGCCGGGTCAGGGCTGAAGAGATGTGGATCCGTATGACCGCCATACTGCCGTACAATGTTCTCCGCCTGCTGCTTGCGCGTAGACCACGCCTCTTTGAGGGCATCGCATGCATTAAAGAGCTGTTTCCAGCTGTACGTGTCCCAAGCCTCGAGTCCAGGTTTGTGGGTACGAATCAGATCGCGTGGGTGGGTTTCGCCTGCGGGACCCGACCCGGAGCTCCACTGGTTTACCTGAGACTGAGATTGCTGCGCATACGGATCAAATTCGGCCAGATGGCTGGGTGTGGCGTTGGTCGGCTGTGATGGGTAAGAACCGCTGGAATATGGATAGCTGGATTGGATAGGGTATTGGTGTGGCGATGGCTGCAGGAACCCACTCGTAGGTTGGAAAGCGCCGATGCCGGTGGCTTGGGGGCCTATTTGCCTGTGGGATGGGGAGAATGTGAATCAGATATACGCCCATTGGATGGCTGGCTGGACATACCCTTGCGCCGGGTACTGAGGTACATAGGATACCGATGCAAATTGGCTCTGAGGGGACATCAACTGTGGTTGGGACTGGTATGGACTACCGGAGGCGTAAGATTGAGACGGATATGGTTGATACTGTTGTTGATACTGCTGGGGTTGACCTTGGTACCCGTTGGACGGGTATCCGGACTGAAAGGTGGATGCAGTGAGATCTGGAAAGCGAGCGTGTGCGGTGGAGGGGTCACCGACAAAGGGGTTGTTGGATACTCCATCCTGAGGTTGTGGGCCATAGTAATTCGCGTACATGGTCGAGGACAAGACCTGAAGAGCCCAAGTGCTGCGTCGTTGTACACTGGATTATGTAACTACTGTAGATGCCTCGACTGTGAACGCCTACTTTAATCTAGCACTGCCTTTGTGGCTGCCCAACCGGCCAAGATATGTCCTTGTGTGAAGGTCCACGGGTGGGTGCTATGCCGCTTGCGTCGCGAATACCAGACAAACGCCGTCGTCCCCGGCGCTCACAACCACGGAACCCTCCAGTCCGAGCGATGCACCAAGGACTGGTCCACGGTGACCCACGTGCTCTTTGATTAACGCGCCTGTCCGAGCATCCCACGTCTTCAGTGTTTTGTCCGCCGAGGCTGTGACAACTAGATGGCTCTTTGGTGCCGGGTGTGTGATCACGCTCGTGATCACATCCTGCAAGCGTTGGTCAGATGTCGTTCTGGCAGAATCCAATCAGACCAACCTCATGCTCCAGAGTCGCACGCAGACGCATCGTACTGACGTCCCAGATGCATGCCTTACCATCTGTTCCCCCCGTTATAACAACCCCAGGGCCACTTCCTGTCGCAACAAACTGAATTGCTTCGACGCTCTCTCCCTCGGTGTGCCCTCCGAGTGCCCCTACGACTTCCCCTTTGCTCAGACTTACGACCCGAACGCTCCCCGAGGTCCCTCCCACAACAGCCAACGTAGATGAAGGGTTGACAGCCAACGAAGTGATGCCGTCCAGATCGAAACGAGCATCCTGTGGAGTAAGCTTAAAAACAGGGGCTGGTGAACGTGGGTCCCAGTAGATGAGAGACCCTTCAGCACAGGCCGTCACTATCCGTTTACCTGAGCTAGACGATGAGATATTCGAGTATCGCCGCGGCGTGTTGATTTGACGTACCATCGGGAGTGAACTCGCCGCACTGAACTGGACCAGTGTGGCCCGCAAATACATGCATCGTGTTTCCCAAGGGTACTGTCCCGTGTGATAAGCACGATGGTGGCCTTGTAACTTCAATACTTACATTGCCATAACCACACCGTGGAGTCATTTGATCCTGCTAGGAGGACGGCTCCCTTGGGATGCCATCGCAGCCACTAGGTATTTGTTGGTTCAATGCCCCAGCATCCAGGTAGGATACACACCATGACTTCGTCTGGCCCCTGAAGTTCAGTGAGAAACTCCCAAGTTCTATAGTGCTCGTTTCCGACTCTTTTCCACACCCTGACCTTTCCGTCCATCCCCCCCGTCGCAATCATTTCTCCGTCAGCGCTGAACGCTGTATTTGATACGCTATCTGTATGTCCTGTGAGCTTGACGATGACTTCACCGTCGACAATATTCCATATGTATCCTTGATCATCCTCGCCTCCCGATGCAGCGAGAGGCTCTGTGGGATGGCACGAGATTGCGAACACAGAACCGTCGTGATTCATGAAACGTTGGAGAGATGTGTCTTTGATCTCTTCGCCACTGGGTAGGTCGTCTACGTGATCGGCAGCTTCGTCGTCGTCCTGCATCGGTATATCGCCGTCGTCTGGTATTTCTGCGTAGACATCATCTTCGTCGATGAAGATCTCCTCTTCTATGACGTTCTGTTCTGCCTGATCAGATGACATTTAGCGAGAGAAGGGTCCGTACGAACGACGCTGACTAAGCACTACATTTGCTCCACGTCAGTAATCCAAGCAACTCTCCTTCATCCTATTATGAGGCTTTCACTTTCGCTACTCTTTACCAGCTTGTTGGCAACTGTTTCTGCTTCGAACGTACTTGACCTTGGATCCGACGACTTTGACTCTGTGATTGGAAAGGGCAGGCCCGGTCTCGTGGAGTTGTAAGTCGGTATACTCCATAGACGAGGATCAGTGTTCCGACGTTACTTTTGCCTTTAGCTTCGCGCCGTGGTGGTGAGTCTGAACGTGTTCTGCTCATAGTTCAAGTTCACCATCGTGTGATTTCACAGCGGCCACTGCAAGGTATCCAACCTCTTTGTTTTCACTCGTACTATTTAAATGCCGTATTCCCACCATTTCAGAACCTTGCGCCAACTTATGAACAGCTCGCGGATGCATTCTCGCATGCAAAAGACAGAGTCATTATTGCCAAAGTAGACGCCGACGGCGAAGGTCGGCCCGTCGGCCAGAAGTATGGCGTCACCGGGTTTCCCAGTGAGTGATCCGTCCACTACATGTCGAACGATCTACTTCACTACTCGTCCAGCTCTCAAGTGGTTTGATGCCCAAGGTAACGTCGAAAGCTATGAGGGTGGGCGTGACTTGGATGCGCTTGCCTCTTTGTAAGCAAGGTCCTCGCAAATTGGGGTCGTTGATTATTGATGACTATGTAGCGTTGCGACAAAGTCTGGTGTCAAGTCAAGGATCAAACCCCCGCCGCCGCCCTCAACTTTGATCCTGGATGCTCATACTTTTGATGACGTCGCATTGGCAAGTCTACAATGCTCTTAACTCTCTCGTGTGTTCAAATTTGGCCAGGATGAAACGAAAGATGTCCTCGTCACATTCACTGCTCCTTGGTGCGGACACTGCAAGAGATTGAAACCAATCTACGAGGAAGGTAGGTTGTTAACATATTTCGCGCGCCCGCTGAGTCTCAACTACTTCATTAGTCGCCAAGGATTTCAAATCGGAAAGTAACGTGCGTCTTGCGTTTATTTCTATCTCCCGTCTCGTAGTTTAACACCGCCACACAGTGCATTGTAGCCAACATAGATGCCGATGCTGCTCTGAACAAAGAAATTGCTGACCGTTATGACGTTTCGTCATATCCTATCATCAAATTCTTCCCTCGGGGTGGCAAGGAGGTTGAGAGCTATGAAGGAGGACGCACTGAGGAGGCATTCGTCACCTTCCTTAACGAGCGCTGCGGCACTCACCGAGCTGTGGGCGGTGGCCTCAATGATAGGGTAAGCGCTTCCCCTTCGATGCATTCAAGCTCAGGTGTTTGTAGGCCGGGCGTTTGGCGGAGCTTGACGCGGTCGCCCAGCAGTTCCTTGGGGCTGCTGGAGATGCTCGCGATGCGATTTATAAGGAGGCCAAGACGTTGTCCAATACCCTTGGTGTCGCGTCCGACTATTATCTGCGTGTGATGGAAAAAGTGGTCGACGCTGGGGAGGCATACATTGAAAGAGAATCCCAACGGTGAGCCGGTCTTCCGTCTTCCATGTGTGATCCTATGGGTGTCCTGACGTGTATGCCTAGCCTCGCATCAATCCTAGGTAAGCGCACCCTGGCGCCTGCGAAACTGGACGAAATCAAAATCAAAACCAACATCCTCGATGCATTTATTCCTGAGAAATCGGAGACCGTTATTAGCCGGGACCCGGATGAACTGTGATGTGCTTAATCGCGCAAACAGTGTAGATATCGACGGCATTTGTTGTTAATCTGCTTCAGATCCTGGTGATAATGTCATCTTGCATCCTCACGGGATCGCACACGTATACTGACATGAGGCAGATATCATGGACACGATGCAGGTACGCGATAAAGATGGCACGCAATTCAGTCGGAACTTGGCCTCGTGTGTTGATTGCTCGGTTTCAAAGCGGGGGTCAAGGGGAATCTCGGGTGGATTAATAACTGACCACCATCAAACTTGGACCAGACTCTTACGGACATACAGCGTGGCCAGCAAACAGCGGCCAAACTCTGCCCCACACGCTTTCCAGCCATGTTCGACGCTGATATTGACGAACCGTTTGTGCCCTCCCCGCCTTCTGATCTCGCGGGTTCATCCTCTGACACGCAACAGCCTACCCAACCACCCAGTAGGGGCGGGACAAACATGCTAGATGTCCCTCGGCCATTGCACGCGGTGCGCTACTCGATGCACAAAAACCGTTGGGCGCGGACGTCCAACTGTGCTAGAGGCATCAAAGAGCCTCTTCCCTCGTCTTTGCGTCTTGTGACGTGGAACATCGACTTTGCGTCAAAAGGCCCCAAAAGGCGGCTTACTGCAGCGCTCGATTACATCCGACAGGATGTGTTCAGATGCAAGACGTCATGTGAACACCCAGAGCCATGCTGCATCCTCCTGCAGGAGATGTCCATCGCCGCGTTTACGCTTATCCTCACCAACGAGTGGGTACAACGAAGTTTCCTCGTCGTACCCTCGTCGACAGACAAGTGGCCATACGATGCGAGATATGGCAACGTCACACTGGTCTCGCGCACGATCCCTGTATGTGGGGCCTTTACCATCGATTTTAGCAATTCGGCAATGAGCCGCAACGGGCTGTTTGTGGACGTCAAGCTAGCGGTGCCAGCCCCACGACACGCACCGCGATTATCAGACGGGATCGTGCAGCTGCGAATCGCCAACACGCACTTGGAGTCACTTCCGCAGGGGGCACGCGCACGACCGGAGCAGTTGCGTATTATCGCCGAATCGTTGCAGGAGTATGACTTGCACGGAGGGGTCGTGGGCGGTGACATGAATGCGATCGGACATTCAGACTCGAGACTCGCGGAGGAGGTAGGGCTGATGGATGCGTGGCAGGGGTCGGACGAAGACGAAGATGGGTTTACGTGGGGATATCAGCCTACGAACCAGTACCCCCCTGCGAGACTGGACAAGATTCTGTGGGTTGCACGGGGAGGGGTGGAGATAGAGGAGCCGGTGGTGGTGGGTGTTGGGGCGAGGGATGGGTCGGGCGAGTGGATCAGCGACCACTTTGGGCTGGTGACCAACGTGCATGTCGTGCGACAGGACTGACGCGAGGCCGTCGCTTAACTTCACGACGGCTCCCATGTACTTTTTGTGCGCAATCGTCGTCTCTGCGTCGTCTGGGGCTGTACCAAGCTCGCTGCTGTGATTACCGCGAGCGCTGTGTTGGTCGATGAGCGAGCTCGTTTGTACTGATACGCGCAGTCAGTGACCGCGCGTAACTGAGATGATGTAAATTGTTGACCAAATTTGCGCGGAGACATAAAAATGGCGCGTTCCCATCTCGACTCTTCCGCAGGTTGTCTCGCCTTTCATCCCCGCAAGCTTTGCTGCCTTTGCTCACTGCGTCCCCGTCATGAAGGCCGTCCTCGCCTCCATCGCTCTCCTTGTCGTTGGCGCTTTTGCCCAGAACTCGTTCACAATCAATACTCCGTCGGTGCACCCTTGCATTTACTCTCACCCGTCCTCATCATATGCCATGGCAGATCCAACGTCGTCGAGTGTGAGCCCACCCTACTTGCGTGGACGGGAGGAGTTGGTGAGTGATTCCCCGTGTCACCACCCCGCTCTAGCGCTGATTCGCTCTGCCTCAGAACCCTTCTACTTGGTACGTGTGACGACACATGCTGCGTCCGAGTTGCTGAATTCTGCGTGTTACCCTCCATTCGTAGAGGTAAGCCTTTGTCCATGGCAATCCTTGAGCCCATCGCTTATTTGAATGCGAAACAGCATCCTTCCTGGTAGTTCGCCGAACGGTACTCCCCTCGAGAACTTTCCTGCGACCAATTCTAGTTCTTTGACTTGGCAATGTAACATCGCTTCTGGTATGTCGTTCCCTCGGGTTTGTCCGTGAATGTCGTAATCAACCCTCGTGTAGGTACATCCATTGGCTTTACTCTCCGCGATAGCACCGGTGCAGTTGCACAGACCGCACCCGTCACCGTCAACGCTGGATGTAAGTATTTCCGTCCTTGACTGGTCTCGTTTGCTGATGTGGTCCATAGCGACATCTAGCTGCTTGAACACAACTTCTGGTACGTAGGAAACGTTGTCCAGTATTGCTGGTGCTGACGTTACATACAGTTGCTCCTGGTCCTACTCAGGCATCAACCCCAGCTGCTTCTGGTGGAGCTACCACTGCCGCCGCTTCGTGAGTCTATAAAGAGTATTATGAATGACGTCATTTGATGGTATTGCAGCACTGGCGCCGGTACAACGGCGGCGAGTTCTGCCTCTGCCTCTGCCTCTGCGTCGTCAACCTCGAGTAAGAGTGGTGCGTCAGCCAATGTTGCACAATTTGGTGTCGCTGGTATCGCTGGCGCCGCTGTTGCTGTTCTCTTTCTCTGATACCCTAATGGGGGTTCAGCAGTATACCAGTGATTGATTTCCATATCAGACTTTGAAGTTACTTTTTGTTGGTGCTTCATCATACGTTGCGCGTGGAGGCTTTGATTCTTGACGCGGCACTGCGCCTGATTTGACAGTATTTAGTATTGATGTGACATTTTTGCTTTGAATTCTTGACCTTGTTGTTGTAGTACGCAACGACCTTGATGAATCGGTTTTATTGCTCTGTTAAGGGGCCTCGTGGTGGCGTTACAACTGCGTGGTCTCATCGCTAGTGGGTTCATTCCCGCAAATTCGGACCACGAGGTCTAGTACATACGACTGGCACCACCGCCCGTAGTCGCATTCCCTGATACCTACATACGTTGCTGGATCCATACCTCGACTGCATTACACGAGCAATAAAAATCCCCCCACCCTTTGCTATCCACTACGACGCAACGTGAAGCGTCAAAGAAGCCACGAAACATGGTACCTCTACCACGCTATCACAAAATGTTAGACTCCAGACGGAATTACACGATTGCAACCAGACGTACCGAGCCCACATTCATTCGAATGATCGGTGAAGTCGTGCTTCCCCTACCGTCAATCCCGTCCGTAAGCACCCTCTCACCTCAGGAGCACGGTCAGAACACACCTATGACGAGGCAAATCGTTGCTCATCACCACAACACACCCTGGATGTTCATAATTGCCCATGCGAACGAATCCGATGCAGTTCCGATACAAAAAGTAGTCCTTTGATGATCCGTATGCGAACAGTTTCCGGACCGTGAGCAATTGTTCGATCCTTTCCGCAGTCGCTTCGTCGAAACACTCTTCATTGCGGTACAAGTCTCCGTAAAAAACACAGCTGGAGAGTCCGAATGAGAAGTAGACGGAATATCCGACGTTTCGATGAGGGTACCGCTTACGGAAAGCCGTCGCAACGTAACAAGATCAAGGCGTATGCCTGAACTTTAAAATTTGTGCCCACCTGAAGAACGCGAATCAGGGAAACGAAAGGTGTTCGGAAAGGTTGACGGACGAACCCAACTCTCCAAGGACTGTCCGATTTGCTGCATCACCCCGTTAGTGATTGTGTAACACGGTGCAAAGATGTGCCCCTGCTCACAGTGCTATCGGTCAATTGGCATTAGTACAGCTATGAAGAGCGAGGGGTGCATGTCTTACTCATGATTGTCCACAAATGTGACAGCATCCCTTGGTCTAATTGCGACAAGGGAATTGTCGAGAACGCGTCGGAGATCATAGGATGGGCCTAATACGCTAGCTTGGTGAAAGTTCTCGTGAAGCGGTACATCAAAGAAAGCCGTCTATCGTCGCATTTTAGCCATACCGGCGAGGTAAACTCGACAAGAGCTGCACCTCTCCTTGGAACGCTCGGACGTAGCGCAGCATCTTCTTCACGCTGTATCCCGTGCAATCAGATCGTAAAGCAGAAGGAAACAATGCTGACTTTGAGGTCCAGCATTCGGCCACGACAAACAGCCTCTCCCGGTTTGGCACATTACGAGCTTTTTTAATCTTAAGTAAATCAAGTCCGTAAGGGTGTGGAATCGCAAGACTTGCATTCGACTCTTACAAACTCGGAGAGGAATCTTCGATCTATGTGTTTGATGCCGTCCAACCTAAATCCACTCCCGCCCGTTACCTGATATGTGGCGTCAGATTAAACGGAAGAAGGTTGCTAGGTTCAACTACATACGTCGAGTATCCACGTACCCCAAGCATATAGGTCTTCACGCACCGCAGGATGCGAATGATCGACCTGGATGTTATTGATAGAAATCATTATTAGCGACCACTCGTGAGGTTCTATTCACGCACGAACATTGAGTCCAAGAAGATAATCATAGTTCCCTAGCTCGTCGTCGACCCGGCTCGACCAACCTCGACGGTTCTTGCTCGATATGCGAAAGATTCCACTGGTCCGAGTTATATCATCCCAATCGAGCCCTACTGTGGCTGAAGGTGTCGAAACGGGATTTTCATGGTGAAACTAACCTGAAAAATGCTCATGGGTCCACTTCATCCGGCTATACTGCCATGAAAAATGTCACTCATTGCTTACTTCGAGTCAATAAATTTGACACACTTACCTTGCCCTGTCGTCCAGGAAAGTCAAAGGCAGTCCAACCCTACCTAGAGCTAGAGTGAAAATGCTGACCGAAGAGAGTCTCTACACACTCTGATTTCGCGCTCCGGTTCCAGAACACGGTTACGGTTCTCGGGATCCACGCGTACGGCAGGAAACATTTCTGACCTGTCAGCACCAAGTTTATGCTGGTGCACACATAAATAAGAATCGGTTCAACAAAAAAGACAGAGGAATCACATTGAGCACAGCATCAATGATGACATTGATATTGTTTTGACGAGCTGCAGAGCAAGCATTGAGAAGCTCCCCCCGAGTGCCCCACCTGGTTGCAATGGCCCCTTTCTGGTCGAACTCTCCTATATCCCACTATGAAGTGCAGTAACCGGGCGAATGAAGCGGAACACAATCATACATTGAACTCGAACATACCAGATCATAAGCATCGTAGCCTTGCCCGTACTGTCACACTGTCAGGAACGAGCACGCCCAGAGCAACGAAATTGTGACCTTGCTATGCATTGCCTTGTTTGGCGGGGGTAGCCAGACTTGTGTGAACCCGAGCTGCGCAAGACGAGGCAGCTCGTGTTCGAAATGTTTCCACCAGCTCATTTCGGGATGTTGGGCGTCCCATGTGAAGAACTGGATCTGGTTGGCTGTTATGGCACTGAGTTGAATGACCCTCAAAGTACCAGACTAACCATGACTGGGTTCTGGGAGTTCTTCTCTGGGCCCAGTCGCATTCGAGGCAGCGAAGGACTAACGGAGCTAACCCGCAAGCGGTCAAGACACGACAAGTTGGTTGTGCTCATCTTCGTCTGTGGCGAAACCCCTAGAGAATGCTGGGCTTGGGTAACAAAACTTTCAAGCTCCGCTTGAAACTTGAACGCTGATTTTTCCTTTCCTCATCCAAACCGTTTACCTGGCCGCCTCACACGCCTTTGTTGTTGGGTATGCGTTCCGCATATCGGTAGCATACAGGAGCCGTGACACTACATAGGTTGGCCTAGAGAAAGGCCACTATAATCGCTCTGATCACGACCATTCACGTTGAGAAGAGTTTCATGATTTGGCAACATGCCCACGCATGCATCGTACCACCGTCAAATATCTCGACTACATAGTATGTCACACTATATCTTCAACCTGGATATCTGTAATATTACCCTTTACTCGCTCTTCCTAATCGCCGGGGAACGACATCCGTCTCCTTCATGGGTGAAAGTTGTCTTGGTATACCTAGCTCTTCCCCAGCCTGGCAAGATGTAGATGTCAGTGGCCATTCCATGGTGAGTAAGAACAGCAGTACCTGTCCCAGCGAATTCCAGTCGAATGTTGTGGGTTGTGAATCACCAAATAGATTTATTTTCCGCTTTTTCTTCTTTGGTGCAACATCCGTCGCTCCCGCCGCAGCGTCTTCGGAATCCTCCTTGGGTTGCGATGATTTGACCTTGGGTTTTTTAGGTGGAACTGGCGAAGTACGTTTCCTGGAATTCGCCTTTTCCTTGACCTTCGAAACCGCCTCGTCGGTGTTGTCACTCGTAGAAGTTTTCTTCGGCTTAACGACCTTCGTCTTTGTCGGTTCCTTCGTTTCTGTTTCTGTCTCCTTCTCCTTCATTTTCCCCTTTTGCTTCCGTGCTTTTTCAATCTCGATATCACTTCCGCCATCGGTATGCGCTGCCTTTTGTTTACCTTTTGCTTTCGCACTTTGCTTGGGTACAGCTGACGGAACGGGAGGAGAGTCGAGGATCTCGATATCGCTATCCTGAAGTTCAGGTATAGGGTCTGGTCGCTTTACGCGGCGTGGCTTTGGTCGCGGTTTAGCAGGAGCATCGACGGGTCTACTATCAGAGGGTCTAGATGCGGAGGTCGGTTTACTGGACTTGTCTTTGGTTTGAACTGGCTGGGTGGATGCAGAAGGCGAAGGAAGTGCTACTCCCAGCTCCTCGTCCGATTGTGCCGATTCCGGTGGACGGGGTGCTTTCTTGCTTGATGACTGATGAATATTGAGTATATTAGCGGAGAAATGGGAGCAGACAGAAGCATGCCTTGGGCTTGGAGGCCGCTAATAACTGCGCTTGAAGTTCAACAATTCTCTGCTCCAAGGTAATGGTTCGGTCCTGTGCATTGGTCAACTGAGTCTCTGCCGTCGCTCGAGCCGTGGTTTGTTCTTGAGCTTCCACCTGCAAGACGATTACTCTAACGAACTCCGTGGACAAGAAAAAAAAAAAAACTACCTTCCATTCCTCAAGAACTTGCTTGAGCATCCTAACTCGGTCCCTCTGCTTCTGAAGTTTTGCTTCGAGCGCGTCAGTTTCCCCAGCACGTGTCTCGAACTCGCTAATGCGCCTCCTCGCTCCCCTGAGTTCCTGCTCAAGTTCCGCCTTCTTCTTCCTTGTTTCTTCTGCATCAGTATCCTCTCCCTTCTTCAAGTTTTGCCAGTTAGTAAGTTGCGTGCGAACTTGGGTGGTTTCGTCCTGTGCAAGATCGAGAGAACGTTTGAGAGAAGTAACTTGCTCCTCTAGGGTATTTCGTTCTGTCGTGAGACAAGCGAGCTTAGAGGCCGTCGCGGTAGTCGTTGCCGTTGCGTCTGTATGAGCCTCTCGGAGGCGCCGAAGATCATCCTAGGCCCTCGTGATAAAACCTGGAAGGATACTCTAGCGATGAACGTACCTCGGCTTGTTCGCACTGTCCGTGCGCAGCCTGTATCTCCGCTTCCTTCGATTTTACCTCCTCAGCGAGGGCTGTAGACCGCGCCTTTAGCTCTTGTGCGAGCTTCTCGTAGTAAGCTTTCACCTCCATCGTTTCACCTAGAAGCTCCTTGCCCTGCTCGATCTGTGTCTCGAGTTCCGCCTCCCGTACCTTGAAGATTGTGATCTTGTAGTCCCTTTGTAATCTTTTGAGATGTTGCTGTCTTGCCACCTCCTGCATTTTGAGCACAGAAACACGCTCGTCGTGTAAAGCACACGCGACACGGTACTGCTGTATCCGATGGCACGCCTGCATCGTGTCACATCCTTCGGCCCATGTCTTCCTCTCGTCCATCCACTTCTGACGTTCACTCATCCATGTCTTGCGGTCACCATCCCAGGATTTGCGCTCGACGGTCAGCGCAGTGACATCAGCAGCAGACTTGGAGATATCCTCGTTGAGCATTTTGATTGTTTGCTCCAGCGAACGGTTCTTCTGGACGAGTTCGCTGATGTGCGCGAGCTGCGACGCGACCATTGTTTCATGGGGAGTGGCGGTCGAACCGGTGGCAGTCGAGGAGGTAAGTATCGACGTCGTCGCTGTCGCGACAGGAGTAGAACGCAGCGGCGTTGGGCCGCGTTTAGCAGGAATTCCCGAGGGAGGCTTTGTTGGCTTGACTGGTGAACGCGCGATCATCTTTCTGAAAAGACAAAGGAAGATGAGAGAAAGATGTATTATATCACCTGGAACGCGTCTGCAATGTAAGCGCGTCTGTGTGATGGTCGACCAGGTCTCATTGACCTCGTTGATGTCTGCAGCACAAGCAGTTCGATTATATAATTATGTAGCCGATTGGGATGTACAACATGTTGTGTTTCGGGAAGTGGCAGAGAAAGAGGCTAGTGGAACTTCGTCTCCAAACGCCTAGATTATGAGTACAAGGAACTTCGTCTACGGATGCCCCAACACGGGCATTGGCCTATACGCTTCCTCCAGATATTGAATTTCTTCATCTGACAATTTCACATCGACACCCGCTTCACCCAATCATCAGATCATGGAATCTGTAACTATGACCAGCGGAAGACATACCGATGATATCGTGAAGGTTGGCTAGACTGGTGGTACCAACAATGGGAGCGGTAACGCCTACAGTACATCAGCTAAACAGGTTGAACAAAACATGTCGGAAGGGACTGACCATCCTTGGTAAGGATCCATGCAACCGCGACTTGTGCCATGCTTACACCCTTCTTTACTGCTACTTCTTCCACTCTATGTATCCGTGTAAGCATACAATAAATCATGTAGGTTAACCAAGAACATACCGATTGATAATCGTTCCATAAGATGGAGCGGTTGCGTAACTTCCAATGAGCCTAGCGCGGATCAGAGGCAAGACGTTTCGATATAAAGAGCATGACCTTACCAGTCAATTTGGCCTCGGTTGGTTTGTTGGCCCTGTGGTCTGGTAAGTGCGCCACGAGCGAGTGGAGACCAAGGGACCGATCCGACACCAAACATCTTGAGTGTAGGGAACATTTCCCGCTCTTCTTCACGGTACAAAAGGTTGTAATGGTTCTGCATCGAGATGAATGGCGTAAGCTTGTTTGAAATTGCGTAGTCTGTTTCGAGGCTTATGAGTGACGCTTTTGAACCCTCTCTTAATCCTCACTTTGCATGGCCTGGACTATGAATCGAAGGGTGAATGCAGACGCACGTTACGCGGTGAAAAGCTTACACTGGTACGCCCAGCAAGAACTCATTCCAATGTAGCGGACATAACCCGCCTTGACGACATCATGCAGGGCTTGCATCTGGATCAATCCAGACTGAAATCAAGCGAGATCCACAAGTTCATGCGGCGTACTTACTGTTTCTTCAATTGGCGTCTCTGTGTCGAATTTATGACCTGCAGGGTCATCAATGTATACCGATTTCCGCGCCTGCTGGATACTCACATTGAAGGAGGTCGATGTAGTCAAGCTGAAGTCGTTCCAGGCTCTTCTTCACACTTGCGAATATATGTTTACGACTCAATCCATATTGGTTCACGTAGCCGTTCTGATCAGGATTCTTTCGACCGGCGAATTGATTGATGCTGTATTCGCGGCCTACGACGTAGTAAACCTGCAGACTCAAATTTATACCCTACTCGATACAAAATACGCAACTTACCTTGGTCATTACAACAATTTCATCACGAGGCAGGTCGAGTCTCTTGATCACCCTTCCGAGAATGATTTCCGAGTAGCCATTTGAGTAGGTCTAGAGCAGGTTCAGATAACTGAAGCAAGACACGACGAATGAACTCACATCAGCGGTATCGAACGTCTGAATTCCGGCTTCATATCTGCGCAATTCTTGTAGTCAAAAATCGCGACGACTAACCATGTCGATCATGATAGTTACGCTGCCTTGATCTGTTCAACAGCTTCCTCCTCGCCCAAGACCCAGTTCTGCCACCCCTTATCGCCGTACTGCATGGTCCCGAGGATGATCCTTGAGACCTTTAAGCCGGAATTTCCAAGCCTCACTGGTATTCGGATGTTAGTGTATCCCGAGCTACCGAGTCAGTCAACTCACCATACGGAACCTTCTTGATCGAAGACATTGCAGGCTCGTGCTGATGATAAGTAATGCGATTCAAGCTGTAGATTAGAGCGTATTATGTGTCCGAAAACTTCGGAATTCTCACTGTTATATCAATTTATCAGAAGCTCTAGCCTATATAAGTTATATCAGGAAATATCAGGCTAGAGTGGGAGCCGTGATGTTTCTGAGTGGTTCAGACTGGCAAATGACTTGACCGACCTAGCCCATCCAAGGAGGCAAGCCACTGACACGGTGGAACGTTGTTATCATTGGAGACAAGAACTAGGAATTGACACTGTATTGGTCCTCTCTTATCATTCGAGTGGACGTGTGCAAGATACATGGGGTCTCCAGACGTACCCTCGTGTGAAAGCATCAAGTTGACGAGGAGAATAGCGACAACTTCCACATTTTTACATCCAGAGGAGGGGGGCGATAGCCCAACTATTTCAAGATCCTCATCTCCTCCCCAAGTACTCGCAATCGCAGACCAATGTCCATGGCACCACCGACTAAGCTGAGACCCCATCTCAATGATCTCTTGCAGAAGAACCTCGAACTCGAGCACGTCGTCGCCGACCTGCGGCACCAACTCACACAGTCCTCCGCCAAGTGGGCTGACGAGCGAAAGACGTTAGCGATGGGATGTGACGTCCTCATGGCATCTTTTGCAAAACTTCGTGCACGACTAGACGTTCATCCTTTGGATTGGGGTGATTCGGAGGGAGAGGTCGAACAGAACCTTGATACAGGGAGGCAAAGCGAGGAGACGGGGGAGATGCTAGAAACGGAAAGAGATCAAGGACTGTCGGCGGCAGAGGATTTTCAAGAAAGATGTCATGCTCTGGCTGCTGAGCTCGAGATAAAGGAAGAAGAATTGGGTGAGTCCCGGAGGAAACGTGAAGCAGCTGAGGTGCAGTCTGGGACCTTTATATCGACCGTCTGATGTACCTCACACTGAACGAATCTTTAGGGGGAACTACGGCGTGTTCAACGATCGTTGGAGGTTCAAGGCAGACAACTTCGAGCAGCCCTTGCCTCCGTCGAGAGAGACACCGACAGACAACATTCCCCAGAGCGTACGCCTGACGGTAGCACGGTACAAGCTACTAACCCTCCCAAGACCGAGCTCAAGGACGTGCGGGAAAAACTTGACCTTGCAAACCAGGAAATAACTCGGCTTAAGCAGCTGTTGCAACAATGGCAGAAATATGGAAATGACTGGAAACGGGACGCTCAGTCAGCGCGGGCCCGCGTGTCTGAACTAGAACTACGGGAGACGGAGCTCAGCGCACAACTCAAGGCAGCAGAAGGGAGCTGGGCTCTCCTAGAGACGGAGAGGAAAGAGGCCCAGAGACTGACTAGTGCACTTGCAGATCAGACAGTTTGTTCTCCATGTTTTCTAAGACATGCTGCGATACCTATGTTCTTATTTGCTAGGCAGCCGTGGAGGAGCAACGTACAGCTTGTCAAGAGTCTGTAAAACGAGTCCAAGGCCTCGAGGCCAAGGTCGCGCTCCTCCGGGTCCAACTATCACCCGAGCAACTTGCTTCCTTTGACTCCGGGAAAAACCAAGCCACACTGGGACTGTCGAACTCAGCACAGTCTCCGACGGTAATAGCTGTCTATCCGTAGGTTATAGATTTCGTCTCACGTGCCTGTAGCCACACTCAGATACGAACGATACGAACACTAGCAAACGCAGTGAGATGATCCTGTTAAAAATCCCATTTCGTGTAAGTACTACTCCGCCATTCGATTGCCCGGTGTACCTATCTCATGGGGGTGGACAAGTCCATCAGGAAGTCGGGGGAAGGTAGCGGTACCCAAGGTGGGTTACAACACGTGAGTGGACATCATACACATTTTTGTCGGGTTGCGCACATGGGCAGCTAGGTGTTTTCTTCACAGCAAACTCCTGCCGACCCGTCCACTCCTGTGAGCGCTGTGCCACAGTCAAGCAACAACCCTCCCGGACCCAATCCTACTGACTTTGAACTTTGCATTCATACGTGCAACCCACTCCCGTGTCGGAACGAGTCTCAATCCTTTTTATGGCCACGCAAACAGGCCTCTCTACCGCGCCACGCCCTTTCGGCGAAGAAGCACCGTCGTTGTATGGCCGATTGTCCCGGTCATCGGCTTTTAATAATGACGGTGGCGGACGCCATGAAGGAACCCCGCAGTGCCAAGTGTCGCCCACCATCGGAGGCAGAGCTGGCCCTGGCAGCAGAGGAGGCCAATAAGCCACCTTCCAATGAACCAGCAAGCGAGAAAGGGACCGGGGCTGAGGGGCTCAGTGGGCGTGAAGGTTCAGGAGAGCCTGAGGAGCCTGAGGATACCGAAGAGGGATCAGCACGGGATGAAGAATTCGTTCAAGAGAGTGGAGAGGACCGGCCACTGCGAAAGCCTATTTTAATTATAGGAAAGCGGCCACGCCTAGTGGACGGTGAGGAGCCCCGGCACGCTAGGAAACTACGACCACGGATTTCTGTAACCTCAAAGCCATGATATATTTTTGAAACGGGTACGGCAAAAGAGAAGAAGAGTAATGCTTTGCATGGTTGTGTAATCTCGGAATATTGTAAATCCAGGAAATGCAGCCATTGTGTATGTATGACTGCAAAAATACGTGGTATCTGTTGGTACTCTTACGAACTATGAAGTGCAATGAATCCTTCATCTGGTCCAACCCTCCCGGTACGTCTCCGAATGTCCGGGGACATACTACCCATTCCACCAGCTGTGCGAGGGTCACCATAGAAGTGGCCCAGAGGAATCGGATTGAATGTTGCTAGTTGATGCTGTGGATGACGGGGAGACCCGTAGGGGTAGTTGGGTTGAACCGCAGAGGCAGAAGGATTTCGAGCGATACGAGGGGACTCGTGGCGGAAGTCCGGAGGCTGCATTGAACCTGGGCGTGCGGGAGTTTGGATGTGATCCTCCTCTTGAGGACGTTGCTGTTTCAGCACTTCGAGGAGTGGGGCAGGGTCGTAGTAGAGAGCCGACCCGAAGTCGACATGGAATCTATCAGACATCAGATGCTGCACATGACGGAAGTGCAATGGTATGCTAACTGCTGGGTCCCCACGTCCCACTGTGGTCCCCTCTGTGCACGAGCACTAATCAAGAGTGAATTCCACTCAGAGGCAGCTTCCTACAGTCAGAGTTGTCACTGGTGCACTTTTTCAGAGGGGTGAACTGACGATTGATTGTGCTATAGCGCCTGCTGGTGGATCATTGTTGTGTTGGTAGCGTACACGGGGTGGTCGCTTCGCAGACTTGCTCGCGTGTTCTTTCCGAACGAGACTCTCGACCGACAAGCTGAACTTGAGACCTATACGCTGGGCACCATGTCGTGGAACCTTGATAACCAGAGTTTTTGCTGGCTTTCCTCTACCCATGGATTTCGTCGCGGTGGTGGAGGTTGTTTTCCACGATATCCTCGAGTCCAGCAGGATTCAATCTGAGATACAGACGGCTCATCACCAGAGACGAGCAGAAGTGACGGCTACACGGACACACCACGGTCATGGTTGGTCCACGTCGGCATGCACTCTCCAGACACACTCTTCGCCAGCTCAAGTTCATCATCCCCGGCGCTGCCATCACATTTCTCCTCAACACTCATCGCATCCTCTTCGGCCTGCTATCTACACCCGACGCCAGCCCAGGTGACTGGTCGAGGTAGGCCACCTGCTCGTACGGTCCAGCTGTGATTGATCTGGAGCAGAACAGTCGCACTCCTTGCATCATGTCTTGGCGGGCTTGTGGTCCTCCTATTCCTCTATGTTTTCCTCGTGCTCTGGCTCAGAGGTGTTGAGCCTGACGTGAGTTTTCATAATTGCTAGCTGAGACGTCTGCTCAGACTCTCAAAGTATCACTCATGGAGGGAGTCGGGTGTCCTTTCACACGTAATTCCAACTCTGACCGCCGCCATTGTCGCTGGTTGGTCACTGCTTTCCATTACGCTTGGAAAGTGGTCAAGTTTAGGATACTTGAAGGGTACCATCGGAGGTAATCTCTACTGTGTTCTGCTTTCAACGCTCCATTGATTTCGAGTGCAGCCTCTGGATTATACGCCCTCGTCTTTGGTTTAATGGGCTTGCTACCCGCCCCCATGATCCGTCGGCCATGATTACAGCTTGTCCCGGACGTTCAACGGACCAGCGTTCCTTTCATGCTCATCTGCGCATCTCGAACGTCGACTTGGAATGCAAGTATACGACTATTCATGTGTTGCCTGTATCTATTGCGTCCGTACGACTATCTGTTCCACAGCGTGAAGCAATGTTCTCTTGTACTCAGTACCACCAGGGTCATATTATCTTACCTCGAGCCATGATGTATACATCACACACATCAAGCTTCGAATCCGGCGGACTGGTCGTTCCGCCTCCGCGCACATCTACACAACGTCACAATAGGTCCGGTCGTTGATTTGTAGGTTCGGATGAGATCCTCGGGATTTCTCGACAGACGGATCGTGTGTGCATAGGTTTCGTATCAAGTCTTTGATACGCTCGCACAGGATCCTTTGGTGTTTCCACTTCACAAAATCAACGCTAGCAAATTCAACGTCGTGCTATCCGGCTCATTCACCCGTATCGTTGTCCGTGAACGGCCTAGAGCAGACATGCTATACCTTTGAATCACGGACTGTTTCAAAGGATGAAGGAAGGAGGAGAGCTTGTTCAAGTGATATACCGCCCCTTTGACCCTGCTATGCGGGCTGAGCGACACACGTAGTTACATCCCTCCTGCTCAGATCGACGAGGTGATGTGCGTCTCAAGGTTGGTTATCGTCGTGGAGGCCGGGAAGACATGTTTCACCAAAAGCGACGGCCTGGTCGGTACGTATGGCGTCGAGTAATCTGTGTCCAAGTCCTGATGCATCCACCGTTACCGTTATGAAGGACGCGGCACTCCAAAAAATAACATGAATCCCAAGGACTGCTCAAGTCTTGTGACTGAGATATTAAAGTCCAGGTATCATGATGTTAGACTTTTCAGGTACCCCCATCTAGCTGTCGGTCTCGTTGATGCCGCACTCAAACAAAAGTTCCATATCATCGAGGGGCTCGAGAACGTTGTAAGATAAGTTCGGTCTTTGAACTTTCCTGTCTTGCGTACTGCTAATTGGTAACACCACGGAGTTCGGTGACCTGGTCTTGTTACATACCCAAAACAAGCAAGAAACGTACTACAAACAGTGGGCAATGAAATACATGCAGTCGGCGCCAGGGTCATCAAGCAATAACAATTACCCTTTCCAAAGAGGAGAAACATTTCCGTACGAGGGTTATCAAATTTCCATCCACTGGCATCGTTCTAGCTGACTAGACATTTCTACAACCGGCATCGACTTCCACCGCTGTATTGACGATGCGTTTCTTGTCGAGTGATTGATTGGATGATTCAAAGGCCGAGAGATAGCCTGATGGGACAAGACCGTTGTCTTCATGGTATATCTTGTGTGCATTGAGGAACGCAACGTGCTGTGGGGTTAAGACTATCAAACCGATGCGGAGTCACGTTAGCTTCTTGCTTGCACCTCCATGTGAGAACTCGGAGTACGTACTTCGGGAGGAAGAACTGAGGAAAGTATTATGAATGAAAAACGCGAGGATAGTGGCTGGGATGTTCGTGAGTGCAGCTATCGCTGCGTATGGGCCACCCGCAGCCTGGCGACCCCAGATCGACATTGCCATCATACGTGCGCCGACGTCACGAGCTGTGTTCGTAGCAACTGGAATCAGCGATGGTGATGGTCAATAAGTGGGTTCAATCATGGAGAAGCAGCATACTTGAAGTTGGAGAATATCCCCATATGGCGACACCACTTGTGGTATGGGTCAGAAATCAGATGATAAACAAATTGTGATGGGTTCGTACTATGCGAGTCCAACGACCCAAGGCGCTGCTGCTGGTGGTATCATGTAATTGGTTGGATCAAGGCATGCGCTTATAGCAAGGCCAATCACAAGATCCTTTTCATACTAAATCAAACTGACCGACAGGAACAGAACACGAAATGCTCACAGTCATGAACTCGTTAAGGAGAACCCGATTTAGGTTCGTCCCAGGCGATACATAGAGCGCAAATATGCCTCCCGGACCGTCGGGAGTGAACATCAAGGTATCATAGACGCCCTTTTCGATGAGGACGCCTTCCGCGACCTAAAGAAGGATGAGTCCTCTTCCTTCTGAAGCCAATTGGATAAGAGTATACCGTGATGAGGTCCTTCCATTGCACATAAATGACAAGGCATGCCAAATAAGCACCAAGTATCTGTGCCAAAATGTACCTGCATTCGACGTTAGCATTGCCTGATCCACTAACTGCAGGGGACCATGCGAGAAGAACGTACATGACAGCTTTCCGCACAGGAAACCCTCTGAAGACGACGAATGAAATGGTGACGCTGGGACTGAAGTGACCACCAGAAGTCGCCGCACAGATCGTGATTGCAAACACGATTCCGATGGAATAAGCAAGGCCCACGGTGAATAGAGCTAGATGTCAAGGTCAGGACACGGCATTATACATCAAGACGTAGACTGACAGCCGATTGGTTGAGATGTGAGATTCCCGACAACGAAAGCAGCCGTGGATCCGACACCTGTTGCAAACGAGGTGTTAGGGACGACACACTCTTTGGAATGAAGAACCTCCGCCAACCCGCGTAAACGTATAAAAACACACCTAGCTGTACACAGTTAAGTTGTCAGCTACATTTGAGAGGGTACATCATAGAAATATAATACCATCTCGGCAACCATCTCAGTAAGCATATGGATCTTGGTGTGTTTGACCCTCTCCCAAGACTTCATGTATCGTGGTTGGGGGGCAACCTCACGCAGGCGAGTTGTTGGATAAGACATGGCGCTAAGAAAATGAGGGAAGAATCTACCGAGCCTTTTAAACTCTTAACTCGGCAGCATGAGGGCATGTTATCATACTTGATATGGCTTACTGAAACGTGATGCGAATCGCAACGATTGTAACGCGGGAAATCAAAAGGCTGTTCCCGATTGATGAATTCCGAAACCGATATCATGAGAATGCGTATCGCCTTGTAGCACCTTGAAGAAAAAACAAATCAGCGTGATGGATCCCAGAGGGGGAATCGTAGGTTATGTACGTGTATTAAGGGGTGGGGATGATTGACACGATGCGGTGATTTGCATGGAAGAAGCATTGCAACCCGTGCTCCCATTGAGAACATTGGCTCATAGAACAAGCCAGATATATGCTGCGGAGTCCGCTGATATCCTTTGGAGGAAGGCCTCGCAGCTCGCCACACACCGGTAGTGCTGTGCCCGGCTACGGCCTGGCTTTCGCCTGTCAAAATGTCAAGCCAAGCTGTCAGTGATAGTTCCGCCCAAGCTCAGGCCGCGGCCTACTGTGTAACTTGGACTAGCAGGCAGAGTTGAAGAGGTACCATACTAGTCGAACATAGTTACGGTATAATAGCAGTCCTGACCGGGGAAGCTTCGTGGGATAAGTGACTTTGCTATTGTGGAGGTATTTGATTACTCTCGACGTCGGGGACTGCTACCGGTGTTTGGAGACGCGAAAATAGCGTGTCAATCGGTGCCTTGCTAAATGTTCTCGGCAAGCCTGGCATTACTTGGAGCAGTACGCGCTCTTTCTCGTGGTTTGACCCTGGGATGTAGAATACTCTTAGTAGTCACTAAGGTAAAATGGTACTGTACGAAAATGCCAAGTAGCCTGTGATATGTAAGCGCGGTGTACCGCCACGTACCGTGTGTCTATTCCAACACTCTTCACGGCCAAGAAAGTCTGCAATGGCTGCGCGGGAATCGTGAACGAAAGTACCAGTATCGCTGGAATATCATGAGTGATTAGACCGTTAAGAACAGGTGTAGTACTACACCGTGACCGGATCTAAGCCAAAAGGTCAGAGTAGTGCCTTGTCCATCGTGGATGGGTATACATTCGGCGATCTGTATACACGATGCCGCTATTATGATCATGGCTTGTCAAAGTAAAGTTCACCCTGCCGGGGTCGCACGCGTACACAAGCTCAGCTTGTTCCGTGAATTCAGGAGCCCTGCATCCAAAGTAGTTTATGCCAGCAGAGTATTGTAGTTACACAGGAGCTAAAAAGGCCCCGGATGTGGCTTCCTCGGCCTTGGGCATGTCACGTACAACAGGGGCTGGCACGGTTGCTCTCGGCCTCACAACAACAATAGCAGGAGCGAAAAAAAGTGAAACAATGACGCCGCAAGGTGATCTTCATGAGTGACCCACACCACCCATCGGTGGAGGGGCTGGACCTGCCTCGTACGCGTGGGGAGGCCCGTTGGGGCCTCCTGGTGGCATCATCATAGGATAGGGGACGGCGTGTTGTACTACGAAGCGGCTTCAGTCACTAGAGCTGATTGGGTGGAAATGAAGACAAACATTGTGGGCTCTGGTGGTAGTATGGGTGTGCGTGCATCGGAGTGGGGGTCGGTGGCAAGGAAGGACGGGGACCTGCGCCATTTGGCGGAGGTGGGTACGTGCCAGGGGGTGGTGGCATGTATTGTGGTGCTTGAGTAAGAAAACAGTCAACGATAAGCTTTATACAATACGACGCGAAACGCACGTGGCATTTGTGGCATTGGCGACGCAGCATACATAGCTAGCCGATGGGTTGGTTATCGCTTAGCAGTAGATCGACCTCTACTCACGTTGTGCGTTTGATGGTATGGCAGGTGGATAAGGCATTGGCTGTATAAAAGGTGCCGATACAAAGGCACCAGGTGGTGGGGGAGCCATGCCAGGCATCATAGGCTGCAAACAGAAATCAGTTCCTGTAATGGGGTCAAAGATTGCAGATCTTACCTGTCCGTGATAGTAGGGAACGTAAAATACACGTTGCTCGCCCTCTTCATATGGGTGGTGGGTGACAGGCGGTGGACCAGGCGGCGCAATGTGGGCAGGTTGCTGAGGTGGTTGGTGAGGCAGAGGAGGGAACATGTTTGCGTATCTTTTGCCATTATATGGCCACATCGCGGCTGAGAAACATAAGGACAATGTACAAAAAGGGATGGAACGTGTCGTACTGATATTGCTAGCTTCAGCAACCTTATTGTGTTTGAAGGGATTGAAGTCATCTTTGACATGGACTGTAGCCTTTTTGACGACCTTCGTGCCGAAGAAGGGATTGGGAGTAGGAGGCGTCTATAACCACATTGAGTAACATACGGCTATCAAGTCGGCACCCTCACCGATTCAGCTGGCTTGACCTGTGGTGATGCTGAGGCAGATGGAGAGGCGGTACTCGGAATAGGTGAAGTAGGACCCTATACAGAGTAAACAATCCACTTCAATGTCAGTGTTGCCAGGTGATGGATAAATAGTGCGCTCGATTACAGGGGTGAAGGCATTTGCTTTTGGATTCGGCCGGAAAGATGACGCGTTTGCATTTAGCCGATTTATCGAGGTGGGCGAGGTGGGTACTGCGGTAGTTGACGAGCTTCCATTTGTTTGTGGGCTAGGTGCCTTTGCCTTGTTCCCTTTGTACGGGGGTATGGGTTGGATGTACATGTTGATCGTTGGTTTGCCGTTTGTCTTGCCAAGCTCAGATGGTTTGGTAGCTACTTTGGAAATGGACGCCGATGAAGTCGGGACCGGTAGCTTTGCTGAGGCAGCAGCGACAGAGCCAGGTTTCCGTGCCCCGTCAGGCGCAACCTTGGCAGAGACAGGTATTTGCGGCACACGCGAAGCACTCGGAGACGGGTTGAGTGCTCCTACAGCACCAATAGTTCGGGCTGTAGCCGAGGCTGCATCCTGAGAGGCTTTTTCACGAATCTGCCGTTGCTTTTCTTCGTCCTTGGCCAGAATTGGCACCAGATCGTCGGGAATGGGTTTGTTAAGCTGCGCGACATCGTGTGAATTCTACATAATGATTGTGAAGAACATTCGTATCACCACCGACCTTGAATGTCTGAGAGAACTTGAGTAGCTCAGCTTTCCGCTTATCCATCTCACTTTTGACTAAAGCCTGCTTCTTCTGGGTCAAGCGCTGCCTCTCGTTGGTTACAAAGTCACGGAACGCTGGGAGAGGATCCGCTGGCGGCTATAAAAACACGGATAAAAGACATAACGATTAGTAAAAATAATTATCAAGACGGCATGTAGCTACATACCTTGTTAACTGACGACGTTGATGGCGCTGGAGAGGTCGATTTGGCAGTTTGAGGTACCTCTTTTGAAGGCACCACCGTTCCGTCAGGGCCATTGACGAAAACCTTGGAGATATCAGCTTTTGACAGTGGACCATTGATGGCTGAAGCTCCAACAGAATCAGGTTGTTGCTGTTGCTGCAGTTGTTGTTGTTTGCGTGCACCAGGGGGGATATATGCATTTGAGCCACGGACGACTGCACCATATCTATACCGCACCGTAAGGACGTGTTAAGTAAGACGAAAACAGAAAGGTTCACTTGTCTTCCTCATTTGCGCCACTTTCATCATGGTTCAGATTTCTCTCCTCTGCTATATGCGGATTATTGGTAGTGGTCTATCAAATTCATGAGCACGTCCTCTAATATACGAAAGCGCATCCTCGCGCTAGAAGACGTACCCCCATGATCTCACTAGCAATGCGCTGTGCCTTTCGTTCCTTCTCTTTGAAGTCAGCCGCAGACCTATCAAGTTTAGTTGTGTAAACCTCCTCATCGAACGATGTTGTGACACCAAACATCTGCTCGTTGGCAGCGAATTGATCCCACGACATGTTATGAGCTGCCCCAGGTCCAAATGTAATTTCATCTCCGACTCCGTCGTGGTGAGATGCGGTTACACCAGATGACATCGGTGAGTCTGAGGGTTGCCACGCTTGCAACTCGCGCTCTCGTGAAACCTTTCCCTTGCTGATATCGGTATCCGTCCGAAACGCTACCATGGAACATTACCACATCAGCACCAAATTCAAGGTAGAACAAAGAGTAGAGGAAAGATGTGAAGCGATTCAATCTCGATGCAATGCAGTCGGGCGAATTTGTGTTTGAAGACTCACTGTCACCATTGGGCACTTTAGTATCGGTTGGTCCAGACTGCCAATTCTCGATGTTGGCGGAGGGGATGAAGAGCATGTCTTTAAGGGGATTACCCGGTTTCGAGATCTCCTTGACATCCTTCAAAGTCACACCGGCCGTGTCGCCCTCTGGAACGGTGGGCGAAATGACACCCTCGTAACGCTGACCAGTTTTCGTCAGCAAAGTAACGGTTGTACCCTAGTGTGGGACGGAAGATGTAGGGTTAACATGAGAGACAATCGGATATATAAGACGCACTGTCAGACCAGCTAAAGTCTGGAGGACTCGATCTTGGGGCGCATCCTGAGAACGAGTGCCATTGGCGTGAGTAGGTAATGGGGGGAACCCCCCCTGAGTAGGGGCGGGAGGACCATTGGGAAGGCGGGAAGGGGTATTCGCTGGGGAGAACGTAGGAGAGGCTCTTGCCCCTGACCATGCTGAGCGACCACTTCGGGGAAAAGGGTGTAAGGAAGGAAGATGACCGAGGACATATGTGGCGACGATTGAGTGTAGACATACCGGGTAGTGGGGTCTGCCATACCCTTCCTGGGCTGCTTTGAACGGGAAGTGGTTGCCATTGTGAAGAGATAGGGAGTAAAGAAAAATCAAAGAGAGAAGATATGAAGAAAAGGAGCAAAAGACAGCAGAAATGACGAGAGATGGTAAGCACGACGCGACTAAAGACCGCTTGGAGAACAATCGAGCTTTCAAGGCCTACAAGAGGTGGACCCGCGGGAAAAAAAATCAAAAAAAAGAAAAAGAAAAAACAAGCCCTTGCAAGCTGGCGAGGAGAAGAAAAAGGGAAAAACAATTTTATGTTCCGTGCGGGCGGTTGACTGAGAGTCGAGTCGAAGGTCGCTCTTTAGAAGCCCTCGAAGCCCAAATACGACTCTAAGCCAACCCGCGGGAACTTTACACTGCTTCCCTCAAGGACCCCAAAGACCACTCCACCACGACGACGAATCACGCCCACATTCCTCCCCAAAGTCCATACCCGCCGCCATCCTCGTCTGGGGCGACACCGCATCACCTCAGAACTTGAATGCACTCACAGGTCCCAGCCCGTGTTTTTTCCCACTCATTGTGATGCCTTTATCACCAAATGCTATGTGCTCTCTTAAACTGCCAGTTGCAACTTCATGATCACATTCGATCCCCGAGAAAGCCTACGACGTCCACGCGCCCAGTTTAGCCTGTTGGTCAATCCTCAGGCTTGATGCAAGTGAATGTCTGTCTGGAAACCTCGGTCAAGGCAATTGGCGGGGGCACAGCCAATCCACTATCCTATCGTCCCATCGTCACCCAGCGTCACCCAGCGCCACCATTGGATAACCGTCTGAGACTATCGGTACTAGTAGCCGTAGTCGTAGTATGGGATTTGGGGTTCATCATTTACAGCGGTTTTTGTTTCGATGCGGAAAATGCTTTAAAAAGAAAGTCAGACTTCGGAACCTGCTGGGCAAGGACCCCAGGTGTGCCTGAGTGTGCTGATAAATGGCAGCCACATCCAGTTCACTGTCCTTCACTGGCATGTCTTCACCATCCCCACTTGTCCCTGAGAGAGGCAGAATGCCTTTGTAGTGTTGCCATAGCTTCAAGCTGACATTTCTTATTTTATTCCCTGTTTGGTTAATATATATATACCTAACCTAACAATATAGTTTTCAAGTATGGCTATCAGAGGAAAAAATATTTATAGTAATTGATCTGATTATTCTTGAGATATTTCATATTAGCTATTTGTGCTTAAGCTAAGCTAAAAGTAAAGCTAGGCTTATATCTTGGGAATGGCTAGATCAATCAATACAAGAGTTTTGAGCAATACATGAAGACCATTTTCAACTACATTCCATTCACTGGAAGCAAATTAAATGATGCAAAAATAAACATATTAGATATAAAAAAAGCTGAAAAAATCAAAAGCTGAGCTGTGGCAACACTACTTTGTAGTAGGCCTTACTATCTATTCAACACCCAGGAAATCATCTGGCAAGAAAAAGGCTGCTGCTAAATAGGATAAATCTATTAAAATAAAGGAGTTAATTCCATAGAAAGTATTCTGGAAAAGCATGGAAAAATTCAATATAAGATTTCTGGCAAGTAACACTTTCTTCAAATTTATTGTGCCAAAAACAAAGAGATACAATATGTATAGTGACCTTCAAAACTATTGCAATATTTGATTCCAATGCAGTGCATGAAGTGCACTGCAATCATCTGTGGGAATTTCACTTGGCATGAGTGAGATGAAATGAGGTACACACACTTGGCTACAAATTACTTCCTGAGTCATGTGATTTCATCCAGTGGCTGTAAAGATATGCCTTTTTCAAAACAGCAATACCATTATAATAGTTTTGCATCTTTTAGAAAAAAAGTTGGAATCTTAGTAATAGTGGGTGTTGTTTGGTCATACAAACAAAGATACACATATAAATACTATGTCTAAGCTTGAAATAATTCACACATATTTTACTTTCAACCATTATTATTATAAGATTTTTCTTCTATTTAGAAAAATACTATTCCTTCTATGCTTGATGCTAAAAAATCTACAACTCTATTGCTGCTACTACTGGTCATAATTTCTTTATTATCTCTATATTTTGTTCTAAAGAGCATTTTGAACTTTGAAGGTTGTTTAACCAAGCTTTTTTCTACCAATGTTTATCATGCTATTTGTTTTATTTGTTTTGGCAAGGCAAAGAATGCTGTTCAAGTGACCAAGGCTTTCACTAATGTTGTCAATTAGCCACTTTATATCACCATAGTATGTCAGCATCTAAAAAAGTTTGGCATAAAAGCATGTTTAAGTTTTTTTTTTTTTTTTTTTTTTTTTTTTTTTTTTTTTTTTTTTTTTTTTTTTTAAAAAAAGATAAAAAGGGGGTGTTTTTTTTTT
>JBBPQW010000240.1:9683-28855 GCA_038092695.1 Boletus rubropictus
TGCCCGTTTTTCAATTTCGTTATCCCCCGGGTCCCGCTCACGCGCCCCCGCTTTTCCTTTTTTTTTTTTTTTTTTTTTTTTTGGATAGTCCCTCAATACAAAGCTCGTCCAGCTCGAGGAGTTGGTTGTAGCACATCCCTACAGGACGATCCTCATCTTTTTCAGCCTCGTTAGCGTCATTGTCGTGGTGACGCTCCGCAGCTTGTGTCCGGACGGGCATGCAGACTGGGAGGCGGATAGAAGGCATACCAAGGGTGATCGGCTGGATTGATCTTTCTTTCTCCCGTTTTCCGGGTCCAATACACGTGGGTAATGGTTGGGATCTCAGCGGGGTATATGTATATAGATATTCATTCGTTCTGGACGCTCAATCGATATTCGTATGTTCTGCTCGTGAATCGATACGGGGAGCAGATGTGTGTGCATGTATGAGTAGAGTGCGTGTAAAGTATACTGATATGATACAGCAAAAAAGGACTAGACAGTATTACAAGTGTCGGCCGTGACACGTCGTAGTGCGGTATACACGTCAATTAAATAACGAGATCAGATGGATCATGAATCAGATGGGCCCCCCTTTTTTTTCGTTCTACTGCACGAACGTTTTCGTTCCTCTTCTTTTGGTAATCTAAACGAGATGCGGAGGATGCAGGAATCTTGGCGGTTCGTGCTCGGACACTGCGTTCTAATGCGTATGGAACAGGATGACAATAACGGACGATTGTTGCGATGAATGGCATGTGTAGCATTCGGACCGTGAGTGTGAATGCAGAAATAACCAGAAGCTGTTAAAAAAAAAATAAGAAAATAAAAAGTATCATCAAGGGGACAAAGTCGGCGACTCGGGCGGCGGTTGCACAGGTGGTTGTTGTGACTGGCCCCAAGGTGCGACCGCGTCGTCGAGCATGATACCTCGTATCCGGTTATACACTGCTTCTGGGAATTGTCTGAGATGATCGATCAACACCCAGTTCTCTCTCCCGCAAGCGCGCACAGATAACCTACCGTTGTCTCAACCGTTCGAGCAGAGCAATCGCGCGATCACGGTCACCGTTACCCAGTTCTGCTCGGAACATCGCCTCCCATGTCGAAGGCTGGGAAGAGGGAACGCAATAAGTAACGCAAAATACACTGAACACTGACGAACTCACCTCTCTATACGAAACTGAGTGTGGTGATACCGGAGGATGAGAGGATGAGGCGGAATTGTGTGGAACGTGGTTTCCAGAAGCAGCGACACCGTTAGGAGGATCTGCCAAGCTCTCGAAGATGGCCCGCGCCTGCTCGATAGCACCATCGGCAGCATATCCCTTGATCAACAGGTTCGCAATGTACGCCGTCATGTGGACCCCAGTTGCCTGCAGCCGAGCAAGATACTGCTGTGCGAGATCCATCCGCTTGTGCGTCACGAGCACGTTGATTAGAGATTCGTAGGAGACAGCATCAGGAAGGGGAGTAGGACCATGGTGGGACGATGGATGGGAGGATATGGACTCAAACACGCTGATGGCCTTGTCGGTGTCCTTCATGACACAGCCGTAAGCATTGATGAGTGCCGCCCAATGGCTACCCTGAAGACGCAAGGATGAATCCGATTCGATGCGCTTGAAAGTTACTTCCATGGCAGTCATATCAACAGGTTCAATAGTTCCGTATGCATCAATGAGGAGCTGCAACATAATTCAGGCCGAGTGAACAGAGAAAGAATGAACAATCTACCTTGTACGTGTGCGCCGAGGGCCGAACATTGGCGTCGATCATCTTGTGCAGGTAGAGCAACACCTTCTTCCTGTCCGGCTTTGTATGCGTGTACAGTTGCATCATGGTGTTGTAAGGCGGAATACGAGGCTTAAAGTTGGGCTGACTGGCCATTTCTACGAACAGCTGCTCGGCGGCAATGGTGTCGCCAACCCTTGCGCATGCAGCAATGACAGCACCATAAGTGATCGACGAGGGTTGCATCGATGTGTTGGCCTTCATCTGCTGGAAGAGCTCGAGTGCAAAGTCTGCCTTGCGTGCCTTGGCAAGTTTGGAGATGATTGTGTTGTAAAGGTAAACGTTGGGCTTGGTTCCAAGCATCTGACATTCTGTAAAGAGAGCCATGGCATTGGAGGTGTCGTCCGTGGTATCTTTAACGCACTCGATCAAGGATCCATAAGCGTCAGGGGACGGAACACCATCCGCAGCAGTGATTCGATTCCGGTGTGCAAATGCAGCATCCATGTCACCCCCGTGTGCGTAGGCAATGATCATGTTGTCTTCGACCTGGAACCACGCCTGGGATTGCCAGGTTGGATTTTGGGCCACGAAGGGTGAAAAGAGAACTTGTTGGGCGATGGAATATACCGATCGTGCTGCAGAGAGGTCCCCTGCGCGCCCAAGCCCATTAATCAACTTGCCCAAAGTAGCTGGATGGGGATAACGAGGGGGGTTTGCGGAGATGGCTGCTTGAAGAATATTATAACTGTCGCGAATGGTGACTGATGGGCGCGGAGGGAACCACCGATCAATTTGTCGACTGAGTTCTGCATCGATGATGATCTGTGTTGGAGGGGGAGGAAACTCGGCCAAGGGCAAGGGTGGTGTAGGAGTACGAGGGGCATCACTCTCGTTCGCCCGCTTGGCGAAAGGGACCCTAAGACGGTTAAAAGACCGTGTAACACCATCCAAAAATCGAGAGACCTCGCGTTCTGTATAACTGGAGTAAAGAGCTTCCGTCAAACCAACCTGCACCCTGCCGGACACCAATTGGAGGTCAACTCCCACGTCGCTCATGACCTGCAACAGCGGTATCAGGCCAGTATATTTGCAATCCCAGGCAGTGTCCAAACGTGAGGTCTCCGCAGGGAGTGAGAGTGCACACTGAAGGATTGCCTCCAGATCTGAGACAGAACAAAGTTTCTGAGGAGTAGACATGTAGGCGTGCAGAATAGGACGGGCAATCGATGATGCAGTAGGCGAGCCGAGCCACGCAATGACGGGAATCATCAGTAACATTTGCTCCACAGTGAGAGCGGATGGGGAAGTGGTAGCAACAGTATTCAAGTAACCAGACAGTATCCTTGTCATTGTCGCCTTGTACTTGGCAAGGTTCTTACCAGACTTGACAGACAGAAGTTGGTCGGCGACTTTGAGGAGGTGTCTACCGATGAAGTCGACAGAGCGCCTCATTTCGGCTTCGCCTATTGACCCCAGAGATTGTCGTGGTTTGGCGAACTCCTCTAGCACACGAAGGTTCGCTTCGAGAACCATGAGCGTGTCCGAGACTTTAACGCCCAGACCATCCTTTGGGGCACAGTCAACGAATGTGTCGAACAATCTATTGAGGTCCTCAAGGTGAGCACCTTGCTCAGACGAGGCCTCCACAAGGGCATCTAGCATGATACTCCAACAGAGCTGGTCAGGGCGGGAGGGGTTTCGAGTAGGCTCTTCGTTATGGCTAGATGCGGCGGGTTGCTGCAGAAGACGATCGAACCAGGATAGCGCAGTGTTGATGTCAGGTTTAGGCGGATTATGACCAATATCTGATAAAGGAGGGTTGCAGAAGCCACTGATGATAGTCGTAAACGTTGACGAAGCTGGAGATGGAATTGACACTATGTCACCTAGTACGCGTGTCAGCACGGACTGAATGATGGTTAAACATGAATAAAACGCTACCTTTCTCGGGTAAAACGCTACCTTTCTCGGGACGCCCGCTGTCCATCATCGTCTCGAGCAGACGGAGTGCACCAGCAGGTTGGCCAGCCTTGAAGTAGCCCTGGATCATCTTATTCCAAATCCTGAGCTGAATGGGGGACTGTTGGCCAATCTCCCAGATCAGGCCACGTGCACTTAGACTTTGAAACCCTTCAAAGACCACTTTGGCTCCCGTAAGATCACCTGCATTGACATAGCTAGACAAGAGGGAATAAACCATCAGATCCGTAGGAGGGGGTCGACCCCGGGCTTCGACCTGGGCATATACGCGGACGGCAGCGTCGATGTTTGCGTGAGCAGCACACGAGCGGAGGAGTCCATGGTAAAGGTTCATCGGAAAATGCAAAACTAACGGCTTCGCAACTGCGGTAGAGTCAGATGTCGACCGAGGAACAGGAACACAAGCGGCCTCAAAGACGCGCATTGCAGTCGCAAAATTGTCTTCTGCAAGTAAAGACTCCTTTTGTTTCTCGTCGTCTTGGGCTTCTTCGCCTGCCTCGCCATCGAGGTCCCCGATGGCGGACAGTTGCCGTCGCTTCGCACGGTAGTGCAGAATCCCGAGAGACTTTTGGACCTCGCGATCCCTGTCCGTAAGCCCTATGATTGTGTTGACATATATACCCACATCAGGGGTCATGCCACGCTGGAGGAGGGCATTATAGAGCTGGACGATGAGGGTTGCGCTGGTGGCAGAAGCGACGGCAACAAGAGCACGGAAGGCATGGCTGAAATCGAGGAGGGTGGGTTCGGAGTAAGATAATGCAGGTTCTTTGGAAGGATCAATCAACCACCGGACGTGTTGCAAGACGGTACGAGTGTCCTCGTTGGACAAGGCCTCTCCCAGTGCGAGGAAAAACGGGGACCAAGTGGTGACGGGACGTGGCTCCTGTTCGGCGGTGAAGTCTTCATGCTGATCACTGCTTGTAGCAGCAGCAGCAGCATGGCGTCCACGTAGTTGCATCTGCACAGTGTGCAACACACTGCCGCTAACACGATCGTGGTCGTTGAGATCAAGGGGGAGCGAAAAGGAGTGACGGCGTGCGAGTGTGCGGTGCGCTCTGGACGCGGCGGAGTGAGAGGTGACAAAGGTTGCCTGCATCTCATCCCTGTCGTCATCTGCCTTGGCAGTGCCATCTTGAGACGCAGATGGATTGGGATGGGTGATGGCACGACCGGCGCCCTGTTGGAGGTGGAGAACTGTATCAGGTAGATATGTACGACACGTACGGTGTAACCCTTGTAAAATTTGCTTCCGGCGTGGAACTTGGCGCCACCTGGACCTGCACCGGCACCAGTGCTACCCCAGGAAGCGCCAGCACCTGTAGCAGGAGTGGATTGCAGGGCATTTCGGAGTGCACCAGACTGGTTTTGCACCATCGCGACTGCGCGCGAGGTGTGGAGGAAGAGGTGGTTCGCGACCTTTGGGAACATGATGACAACTACAGGCTACAGTACGGTGGAGAGCCGCGCAGGTTGTCGCGGACGACGACGAAGGAGGGGGCTGGTCGAGAAAAACGTCCGTGGCAATAAAAAGAGAGTTGTTAGCGCCTCGGGTTAAACCGGGTGAGAGCGTTCCGAAGCCGAGCCGAGTGTGCAACGCAATCACTGAATAAGCCTCCAATCGATCACGTGATCCCACGTATATTGCTCTTCCGCCTCCTCCGCCTCCTCCTCCACTGGCCCGGTGAATGACACCTGCTTGCGTGCTCGTAATGGGCGCACGACCACCCCCCTGTCATCCCATGACACCACCCGCGCGACGGTGAGGCATTGTTCGGGGGTGCAAGTCACTGGGTCGATTCCCAACGCCTAGTGCAAGCTCTTAGTAGACAACCCACGCATTTACGGCAATCCTGACCTTGTAACCAACGATCATCCCACGCGCGACCTGCCCTTCTGTCGTGAGTTTTGCCAGTGTAGCCCAATGCTTGTCTGCAATCGCCTCGAGCCTGTCAATGTCCACCTCCGATTCAGGTTCCGGGGTCGTCATCTTGTCAACGGCGTCCCCGTAGTCGAGCGAGATATCTTCATTCTCTCCGTCTCCTGCTGATACAGCTGCACTCTGTTTTTCGACCTCGTGGTTATACTTGACAGGCATCTTGCGTTTCTTCTTCTCTCCCTGCAACCCTGCTTCGACATCAATGCTTGTCACGAACAGGTTTAGAGGTAGCGAAGGACGTGAGGAAGGTGGCATTAATCGAGACGGTGCCTGTGTTGACGTCGGACACTCGGGACGCACACCCGCCTGATCCCCAAATACAATCTTCGCAGGTAGAGGTTTGCCTATGAGCGACTTAAAGTTCTTTGCCTTGTTCCTGTTGCGAAGCGAGAGCGACAGCAGACCAGGCTGTGGATCCTGGCTAGGATCAGCTGTGATCCCCTCCACTTGTGCATCTTGACCTGCCACTGTGGTATTCACACCAGACGTTGGTCTGCCTTCGGACGCGCGCTCGTGCGTTCGCTTGAATCGTCGTCGTAGATTCCGCGCTCGTGTCTGCGGTTTTCCATAGCCAGGAGGGACGAATGTTGAACTAGTAAAAGAACTGTATGTCGTCGGACGAACACGACAACAGCAGACAACTCGACGTACGGGTGTGCCACATGCGGCTTTGGTTGTGCCAACGGCGTTACCTGAACCCGTTCTCTGACATGGGCTTTTTGAGGTTCTGCTTTCCGCAAAGACGGTGTTGTAGGACGCGAGGAATCATCCGAGTCTGATGATGATTTGGAATCTGAAGTTTCGGACTCGGACTCGGATGCTAACGCAGAGGTGGTAGACTCTGATTCAGACTCGGAGCTAGACGAGATCGGTGTCGACAGGGATCGTTTCCGCTTGCGCGAGACTGCAGGTTGTACACGACTCTGTTCGACGGCGTCTTGTGTGGTCGAAGCCTGAGGCGGCACGTCTACGCTGCATGCGAATTGGCCTCTTGTAAAGCCTGTGACCACATTTACTCACCAAATCAGATCGCCGTCTCTGACGATGGTGAACTCGGAATTGTCGAGCAATTCGAAGCCATCGATGGAGAGGCGCAACGAGGAAGGAGCAACCTCACGAAATGCAGAGAGGGACGTGCCGAGGAGGTACTTGAATGAGGAGATGTTCGGGGTCGACTGCACGGACGAAAGAGTGAGAGGGAACCAGGCCTTCAAAGGAGGCAACGGCGGGATCGTCTGTATCTTGACCCTCATGTCGTTGTGGTTGTCTTGAGCCTTTTGGTGGTTCCAGTCGACGCGCCACTGACAGGAGTCGTTGGTAACGTGCGCCCTTTGTTTGCTACGCCCACCGTCTGCTCAACCCATAGCATACGCGTGCCTCCGTTGATCCAGAGTCATCGAGGAATCTACGCGCCACAAGGGTCAGGTCGACCTGACTTCCTCCCTCTCCAAGGGCTTCATAAAAAGACATGCAACTGAGCAGTAAAAAGAACAAAGCTCGCCGGCTTCATCATAACGACGAATTATTCAGTTGGTCAGACGAAAGACCTCACTGGAAACGTAACCCCCAGCAACGCCCATGGCCAAAGAGGTCGCCACCTTCTGGGCGCCGGAACACTCCCTTGAAAAGCTTCGAGAGATCAAGTTAGGCCCACCTGTAGGCCGCCTGCCACCAACAGACCCCGTCCCCCTGGCCTCACCCCATGAGCCAGTCGCCAAGGTGGATGGCACTACCCTCCCTGCACCAGCTTTGCCTGAGCGTCAGCCCGAAATGGGACCGTCATGCCACGTTTTCCCAGAGCGTCCAGCCCCCACCGAAGGGCTCCCTGGCATCGTCGCTTCGTCAGAACCGAAAGTGAGTGGATGCGAGCATTCTTCTGGGGGCCCACCACGCGCAAATTCTATGTCTTTTGGACGTCAAGAGCCCCAGGCGTGACTTCCGCGACGGAACAGTCAGGCCAGGGGCTTGCAAATGTGCGCCCAGCTGTTCTCGCCTGGCGCAGCCCCCGCTACCGAGGAGAACAGGTGGATCTCTTGCAGTCATTGCTGGCACCCCCTTGTGAGTCCTCTGCTTCACAACACATGTTGCATCGTTTCACTTTTCTTTCTATTTCAACAGCTGCAGAAATATTCTCTGAAGAGCAACGGCTCCTTCGAAGTAGAGGTCTTGACGTCCCAAGTGCAATACTTATGGGTGAGTAGGCTGTCTCGGCTACGGGCTCTCTGTCGACGATGGCTGCGTTGCAGATGTATCGGATACCCGCGTTGTGTGCGAGAAGGAGTTCTTGCTTGGAAAGACGCCTTACTGGGCTGCTTTCGACTCCCCGATCGAATCATTGACGTCTTATTACGAGCGACAGCTCTTCATGGCAGCGGGGGAGCAACGGAGGCAGAGAAAGGAGATGCTCTTCGCAAGGAAGCGTTTAGAGAAGTGCGCTTCTATTCAGGCCTCACTGGGCGCCCAACGACCGTCCCTACCGGGCCCTGTCGTCAGCAGTCTCAACATTCCGCAGAGCACCTTACAAATGGTGCTCTATTACAGCGGCTGCCGGGTGGAGGCGGCAGTCCGCCACCTCGTTAGCATTGATCCGCGGGGCTGGCCAATGAATTGGCATGGTGAGTTGATGCAGGAATTTGTGAGTCCCCCCCTCCCACATGTGCCCTCGTCCAAATTTTCAGCTGAGCGCAAGTGTTCTTTTCTCAGACATTTTTCTATGACGTCTTGCGCATCTACGATGCCCAAGAGACCCCTGCCATCCCTTCGTTCACCAGCCAAACCTTACTGTTGTGCCCAATGGGTGACCCAGCGACTGCGCAAAGACGTTTGCTGTCATCCCCTCGAACATTCCGACTGATCCGTGACATTCCTAAATTCCTTCCCAACTGGAGTCGAGAGAGCGCCAATGAATTCCGTGGTGCGTGGTGGCTGGGTGGCCGCGTGGACGAGGAATTCCGCTCCGACATTGGACGGTTCATCCCGGTGGCAAATGCATATTTTCAGGTAATGCTTTCGGTCATCACAGTGTGACCATCTTCTCAGCCGGTAATTCCATAGTCGCTGTGGACTGGGTGCATTTTGCCATTAGATGCGACGCATGCAACATCGCGCACTTACTGGGCAGAGCAAGAGGAAAGTATTTTGAGGGAATTGGATCTGCGCATGCAGGTTTTGGTCGAGGTTAAGAAAGAGATGCGGCATTTCTGGATGCGCAGAGAAGAGCTTTGCCACATCCTTGGATCATTTGGGGGAGGAGCAGGGGCACCATTAGTTGCAGCAGCGACGCATGCGCCGTGGGGTTCAGAGAGATCAGTGGACTGCAAGGCAGGGTGGCTCCCTGGCACTTAATAAGTCAGCCGCACGTTTTCTGATCCAAGAGCATTCTTTTTTGGACTGGGGATGCTTCCCTTCCTGCCTTGGTGTATTGCGTAGAACTAGGTCGGAATAAAATGACGTATCAAGTAAAAACAGAACGGTTGCCTGGTGGCGTAGGTGCCCGGCAGACAAGGCCCCTGAGACACAAAAGCTATACAATTTATTTGAACGTGTCCCGAAATTTAATTACGTTGGGTCAAGCTACCATACATCTATCAAACGAACCGACGGAACGTGGTCGTATCACTAGAAAAAACATACTCAACATTTTGCGCGTTCAGGGCAGTGAAACTTACTTTGATAAACTTGGCCATGAATTTTCTGGGTAGATGACAGTCAGACAAAGATACTTGCAGAATGGCTGGTACGCACTTGTGGAACTCGGTCCGCAGGAGATCGTTCACGAACTGGCCAGACTTGTCCTTTTGGTTCATTGCCTGATTCTTGAAGATGAGATCTGAAACCATTCAAGACTCGGTATTCTTCCGTTGCAAACGCAGCACATGCAAAAGAGAAGCGCGCACCATCGTCCCATCTTCTCTTGACCGCGAATGTCCCTGGAACAGTCGTGTTCAGACCCTGAGATTGACCCAGCTGGGCTGCTTGCGACGCCAATTGTTCGTGTTCTTGGCGTGCTTTCTCCTCCGCACGTTCGCGTTTTATCTTTTCGAGTTCGCGCAGCAGCTCGTCAGTGTCGTCTTCGTCCTCTGACTCCTCTTCGCTCTCCTCGTCCTTCTCCTTTTGCTTGTCTCCCTCCTCATCATCATCATCCTTGTCCAGCTCTAGCGCTTCTTGCAGCAGTTTTCTCCGCTTGACAGTGTCTTCGTCTTCCGCCCCGTCCGCGACTGCTGCGATAGCCACTGGGGGTTTACGCTTCTTGCTCCGCGCCCCTCCTTCTGCAGCGAGCAAATCTGCTCTCAGGTCTCGCCGCGCGACCTCGTCCGCAGACGTCTGCCCCGGCTGCCTATCTCGCACGCAGCGATTCGAGCGTGCACTGGAGGTGAGCGGAAGAAACGCACCGAAACTTGAGCTTAGTGTAAGCGGCCATGTCGCGCACCGAGAACTGCCTCGATCCGCCCTGGACATTTCTTGCTTGTGATGGGTCCCATGTTGGTCGGTGAGCGGTGGACATGGTGCAAGGTAGACTGGCTATATACTCGCTTTCGCACGGTCGCGTGTCATACTTGCTCAGGAGTAATAACTCCAAGGACCCAGCTAGCGGACGATACCGGTTGTCCAATGGCCTTCAAAGGTGCTCGTGTCCGGCGCGACGGGCTTATTGCTGCATGGGTCGTGCAGAACTTGCTAGAGAGAGCAATGTCTGCCACCCAGGGTAAGCTGCTTGCTTCATATGTCCGTCATGGCAAGCTATGGGTTTCACTGTGTTGTTAACCAGTGATTCGGAAGGTCCGAGTACAACTTATCCCATCTTGTAGGACATGTGGTAGAGCGCGACCTCGACAAGGAGCATATGCGTCGCCAACAATCTGGTTGACATCCCCAATCACGTCCTTCACATGGTCGAACGCGATCACCTGTACGGCTCATGAAGAGCAGTCGTACGCTGAGCAGACGACGAAAACAAGATATTTCCGTGGCCATTGCCTTCAAAGTACACTGATATCATGATGCAAGTGCTTGACGCCAGTTGGAACACATGTCACGGAGCGCCTTTACATGGGCACAAGCGTCGGATCAGTTTCATCGCGGCGCGACCACCAACCTCCGACAAGTACTCGTTAGCGTACGTCAACACCAACTTGGGTTTTTTCTTGAGGCCGGCGTCGTCAACTAACCCCACAAGGTTGCCATTTCATCAGGGGTTAATGGTTACCGGTTAACAACAGACATTCAACGTGCAAGTCACAATTCTATGTGATGCATTATACTGTAGTTGAGCTGCTTCGGCAGCCGACGTAAACCCAGTCATGCTCCCGATCTAGAGGACCGTCCGGGATCTCAACCTACTTGCCAGGTTAGAGACAGTGCGACTGATCACAACCCATGTCATGGTTCCCCCTCATGATGGTCCATCCCAGCAAACGACGATGCCGTCAGACTCTCCTTCATCGTCGTCCACACCATCCTCGCACCCCCCAATGCGACCTTTTCCGCCTCTGCCAATGCCGTGGCAGAATATGCGTTTCCAGGACTAGCACGGTAGTTTGTCCAGATCATCTTGGAAGGCAGTATGGGGTCACTGGCACTAGTGCCTTCTACGAACGTATGGTCGACGCCAAAGAGAAATGCAAAGCAGCCGGTGTGCTCTGGGTCACTGTTACCGCCGCCTTCGGTGACGAGTCGGGGTTGGCCCGTAGAGATGGATTGAGAGACGGCGATGGCACAGACGACGCCCCGCATCGGGATCGAGCCCGCGTTGAGCAGCGCAAGACTACACGCGTTAATCTCCGCTGCGAGAAGCACGTCCGCGTCCACGTCTATGCCAGCGCTCGTTCGCGATGAGGACGCACGCCAAACCCCGGCGGAGCGTGAGGAAGACGACGAGAGGGCCTGCACCACGACTTGTATTAGCGTCCTCGGGTGTTGTGAGAGTATACACGCGCGCTCGAGGATCCCTTTGAGTGCAACTCCTGTGTGTTTTTCAGTGGTACCGGCGACGGAGGAGAGAGGGCGGACGTGGACATCGATGGTTGCGCGGACGGGGTGTTCGGTGGCAAGACGGGCGGCAACAGGACCACTGACGGACGCGATGGTGGTCGTTGGCCCGAACGAAAAGCGAGCTGATCCGTCGACACCAGAGAGGGCGTCGAAGGCGATGTGGATGGGGAGCGACATATCTTGTGTATGATTTGTCATCCCACTTTATGTTCAACCACAAGGTTTGTAGAAACATGTTCCATTAAAAAAAACGCGATATCCACTAGGTACGTTAATAAATAGGAGAGACGGGATCTCAGGTGGCTAGTTTCGACCGATCAAGAGGCCCACGGTCATGTTCTCTATCCACAAGCGTTGTCGCCGGATGATGTACGAGACGACGATATCGTCTCGGAGTAATTCGCCCGCGGATTCTAGGATGAATGCAGGTTTTCCTGTTGGGAAAGACTGATAGAGGAAACACAACGCGACGGGGTTCTCGAGATCGTACTCTGCGAATATCTGGGTAGTAGTTGGGCGTACGCAAACGCAAACGCAAACGGGACCATGTGAAACGGGGTCAGCGAGATAATCAGTCGACGGGGCATGTCGTTAAAACGTCGTCCGTACCTTGTGTCGATGTCTTGAATCCATTTTCCAGACATGCGGTCCATACTCGGTGTCGATTGTGAACATGGGCCTATAGTGATACACCAGTAGTGAACGTGACCATCGATGAGGCGAAACATGGTGTACTTACATCCCATTGGACGCCTTGAATTGTTTGAGCCATCGATTGAGGTTCATCTGCGTCGCAGTACCCGTGCCACCACCTTTTTCATGTCGTTGTGGAAAAGAAATCGTGTCAGAGAGGAGACCTCTGCGATGGATGATGGCAATAGCGCGGTTGGGGGCGGCTCCCTCGCAGATCTTCAGATGTTTGGCATCATTGGTGATCCTGTAGAGGGGTACGCCAGGTTGGGCAAAGATCACTGCGTCTCTGAGGTCTGTCGAGGTCAGATAGTAGGGTGTGGGTGGGACGAAGCTGACGAGGGTGAGCTCAGAATCCATTGGGGAGGATTAAAACCAAAAGAATGTGAGGAGAAAGGAGTGTGGGAGTGTGTGCGTGAAATCCGCATGCACAGACTGATTGATGAGGAAGGTTCAGTGAAGTAGTGAGGTTGTGGCACGTACTTGCTGTCCTTTTCAAGCAAGTTGGACACGTGGGAAAATTATGTAAAAACCCCTTTGGGTGCTACCAACCTAGTGCAGAATATAGGTAGAAGAAGCTTGTTGAAGAATTGTGTACACAACCAATGGTTTCATGAACTCGGTTATGGGTACCAGATGATGGCTCGTCCCAACTCGAGACCTGGGAGGACTTACTGGAAGCAGTTGTCGGATTCTCCTGGAATCCCTGGAGTACCATCTGCCGCACGAACTCCTACCCATGACGACCACGCAGGCATCCACCACATCGATTGCCCAGATACCCACCAGACTCTCTTTGCGAGTGGGATGGAAATTCGAATGATGACTTCGATGACCTCACTCAAAGCATCTGGCGCAGCTGTCGGCATCTTCACACAACTATCTTCAGATACTTCAGGTGGAAAATGCTGCAGAGGGCACAAAACTCCGGTAGTGGCAGCCCTACAGCATTGTGACGATTCGTGACGACTCGTGACATATGTGACTGGGTAGTTCTTCCTCGTACTGTACTAAGCCATGGCCAACTACCACTATGACGAGGCTGGCAACATGGCCACCTACTTTCTCATATCTGTTCTCGCCATCGTCCTCGTCCCGCTGACCCTCACAGCCTTTTTCCGCATATCCACAAGCGAGTCCCTCTCTTCTCCACACTCCAATTCCACGTTGACGTACTGCATAGAGCATCCCGAAGAGCGGGCCCGCGGGTGTCAATGCAAACCATGCATTGATCAGAGAAAACGAGTCCTCGCCGCAAGCAGACGGTCAATATTACATCCCAGGCTCACCAGGAGGTGCGCGTTTCCCTTGACGAATCGCTCCGCTCTTTGACCAATCCGTGTTCTAGAATGGTGATCCTCCTCCTCGGCTGGTCTGCGTTTGTCTTCTTTGTCAGCAGAGTGCGCAATGTCGAAAACGACAACAAGGTGTACGACCCGTATGAAATACTGGGCATCTCTGCCGTACGTGCCTAATTGTTCATCCCGCGCGCGACCCGCTGCACTCCCCTGTCCTCCCAGGGTACCACAGAGAAGGAAATAAAATACTTTTTCAAAAAGCTGTCTAAAATATAGTGCGTATCGCGTGACACCTCTATAATTGGTACCTTTTAATTGCCATGTAAAAGTCACCCAGACAAGGCAAAAGCGACTGTAAACGAGACGGTTGAACAGATTGCCGATCGCTTCGTAGAAATTACCAAGGCGTACAAAGCGTGAGCACCACCTCTTGCTGTTCTCCTCGCGTTCCTCCCCACCTAACATCCGTGTCGTAGTCTGACAGATGAGACGATCCGCCAAAACTATGAACTTTATGGCCATCCCGACGGCCGCCAAGAGGTCTCCATGGGTATAGCCCTGCCTTCCTGGATTGTCGAGGCCAAGAACAATATCTGGGTCTTGGGACTTTATGCCATCCTCATTGGTGGTCTACTTCCTGGAATGGTCGGACGCTGGTGGTTTAGCAGCAGAGGAACGACCAAAGACAGTATCGAGGCAAGGACTGCAGAGGGGTTCTGGAAGGGTGTCGAGGAAGGAAGCGGAATCGGGGACATCGTCAAGGTTTTCGGCGGCGCATTCAAGTACGAGGCGCAGACCAAGAATACAGGCAGTCTGAGCAAGATAGAAGAGGAGATCGAGAAGAGAGTGGGCGACGAGTGGAAGGAGATGAACAGGGTTGTTGCCGGTGATGAAAAGGGCCAACGGGCGTTGGCGCTGCTCTACGCTCACTTTTTGCGGTTAGATTTAGGTTCGAAAGCTTTGGAACAAGGTGGGGATCCCGCCATACCTGCGTTTGCGAATCTGGACTTACATGTGTACGTCAGAGCAAAATTCGTTGCTCCTTCGAACACCCGTGCTACTAAACGCTTTCTTGAACATTACATCTGCCCGGAGTTGGCTTGCACCGACCCTTGGCGTCATGCGCTTCCATGCATATCTCATACAAGCGATGGTCCCCGGCAAACCTATTCCACCTCAAGCCCAGTTGCGGGACATGAAGGAGAGCGGGGACGAACGTGCCTCGGAAGCTAGTAAAGTCCTCGAAAGCCGGGGAACTCTGGAGATTGTTGACATGGGATTCAAAGGTATGTATATCTTCATCATCTGCGCTTGGAGGTGAACATTGTCCAAGTAATTGGCGAACGTCTGGTTACACCGTCGTCGATCGTGTTCTTGCTGGTGAAGCTGCGCGTGAAGGAGCCCGGCACGTCTTCGCCGACCTCGGTGCAGAACGTTAAATCTGTGAAGAAGAATGACGACATTGACGAAAAGTTTCTGAACACCCGGGGAGATGCGGAGGAACTTGAAGACGAGGATGCACGATACGCACACGCTCCCTACTGGCCTGCGGTGCGTCTACATAGATCCACTTGTGAACGCAGGTATTTAACGTCTAGCGACAGTTTCGCAAGGCTGGATGGTGGCTCATTCTCGCTGACGATAAATCAAACCGGATCGTCGTCCCACCAACAAAGATCAGTGATGTGCCTCATTCGGACCCATCGAAAGAGCGGAATTACAGGTGTTACAAGCTTCAGTTCCAGGCGCCGCCCAACGTCGGGCTTTTTACGTGGAAGGTGTACTTCGTGAGCGACACCTTTGTTGGAGAAGAGATGTGTCGACCAATCTCGGTGGGTATTTTTTCGGTTGTCGCGATCGTGGGTGGGACTGACTGAGGGAATAATGCAGCTCAAGATAGATGATGCGTCTGTGCTCACAGTGGATGAGCAGACGCCCGAGGACGAGATTTCTGACCCTGACGAGGACTCGTTGGCTGGACAGATGGCGGCGATGCGGGGGGGCAGTGTGAAGAAGACTGCAGTGGTGGAGGAGAGTGACGATGACAGTTCGACGGACGAGGAGGGGGAGGAGGAGGGAGAGGGGGATATCAGTAGTGACAGTGATTAGCTAGACATCCGTTGAATTATATATATTAGTCGCGACCTAGTTCATATTTGTTACTCCTCGCCAACGCTCTTCTTTTCATGCCACCACCATCGACAAAAGTGAGCTCATCCTCTGCAAAGTTCAACTGGGTCGCAGCCAAGGCCGCCAAAGCCGCTGGTCCCCGCGCACCTGGCTCCAAGACCGTACCGGAGCCCAAATCACCCGACTGTCTCCTCGGCCTCTCCTTTGTCTTCACCGGCGAACTCTCCTCCTTTTCGCGCGATGAGGCCATTGACCTTGCGAAGCGATACGGCGGGTAAGTTTTCCTGGTCCTTTTCGCCACGCCATGCACAAACTCTTATGTTGTACTGACCAATCCGTCTGTCCACATATACAATTCTACGTTGTAGTCGTGTAACGCTCCAGCCGTCGTCCAAGACCTCCTATGTTGTTCTAGGCGATAACGCTGGCCCATCGAAGCTCGCTGCGATCCAGAAACACGGTCTGAAGACACTCTCCGAGGACGCGTTTTTGGCGCTGATTGGAACGCGTGTGGGACCGGGCGGACCAGGGGGTGCCCAGCTGGACGAGAAAACGCGGAAGAAGATGGAGAAGGAGAAGGAGGCGATCAGGGTTGCTGCAGAGGCGCTTGAGAGGCGCGAAAAGGGGGAGGACGGGAAGAACGTGGGGGGGAAAGAAAGGAAGGGCAAGGGTAAGGCTGCACCTAGCGGGTATGTCGGTTCGGCCTTTTTTTCTTTTTTTCGTGTCGCTTCGATGGCGGCGTTTTTGCTTTGTGTGGAGGTGGTGCTTTGCTGACGTGCTTTTTCGTGCGCGTAGTGCTAGTGCGAAATCAGACTTGGCAACGCAGCCCTGGACGACACGCTATGCACCTCAGACACTCAAAGAGATATGTGGGAATAAGGGTCAAGTGGAGAAGCTCCAGCAGTGGTTGCACGATTGGTTCGTCTTTCCATCCTATGCATCCTGGTACCTCCGCTCACGTCATGTCGGCTGCAGGTCATCGAGCTTGAAGTCAGGCTTCAAGAAGCCCGGAAAGAATGGCATGAACCTCTTCCGCGCTGTGCTCATATCTGGCCCACCAGGCATCGGCAAGACAACTAGCGTACACTTGTGTGCGAAACTCGAGGGGTTTACGCCGGTTGAACTCAATGCTAGCGATGCGCGGAGCAAGAAACTCGTCGAGGTGAGCACACATCGCGCGCGACGAACGCTCATGGTTGATCTTTTTTGACCTAGAGTGGCATAAACATCAATGATTCGTCGTTGGATGGTTGGATGGGTGGGAGAGGGGTATGTTTTTTTCTTTGATGGAGCGTTCTTGACATGAAAGTTGAGCGACTTGTACGCCAGGCAATGAATACGCTCGGTATCCCCATCACTAACAAGACGTGCCTCATCATGGACGAAGTTGATGGTATGTCCGCGGGAGACCGTGGAGGCGTCGGTGCTTTAAACGCACTGATCAAGAAAACAAAGGTATTACCGCCATATAGACAAGGAGCATCGACCAACATCGCCATCTCTGTCTAGATTCCAATTATTTGTATAGCCAACGATGGGGGAGCGCAAAAGTTGAGGCCCCTCAAGGGCAACACGTTTAGTCTTCCGTTCAGAAGGTATGTCGCGCGAGACGACGTTGTTTTCGTTAATTTATGGCTTCATGTAGACCAGATGCAGCTGCCGTTCGTTCGCGCATCTTGAGCATCATATATAAGTGTGTTCCTCTGTATCTGCCATAAAGTGCGTTTGATGCTACGTTGTGCAGGGAAAAGATGAAGATCCCGGCAAACGTCGTTGATCAGCTCATTGCCGGATCACAATCAGACGTTCGACAGGTGTTGAATATGCTTTCAACTTGGCGGCTATCCAATGATACCATGACGTTTGATGAAGGCAAAGAACTGTGCGTTTTCCATGTATCTCTCGCGGTGCTCTACTTGAAGCTCGGGTCGCAGAGTCAAGATGAACGAGAAAAACATTATATTGACACCGTTTGATATCACGAATAAGATACTTGGACCTTACATGTTCTCTCACACAGCGAGGGAAACGCTAGGGGACAAGATAGAGATGTATTTTTATGATCATGCATTCGTTCCATTGTTTATTCAGGTATGCTTCGACCAAAATCCTTGGGGGTACCCAACCTTTCACCTTATCATATACAGGAGAACTACCTGAAGACTGAGCCTACGAAAACCAGGGATCTTAGTGGTCCACCGAAAACGCTAAAGCGTCTCCGATTGATGGATAGGGCAGCATCCTCAATATCCGACGCGGATCTTGTAGACTCACTCATACATGGGTTCGTATCGTGTATGTTCGACACTTGATGGTTGATCACCTTGCCCTGCCTTTGTTTTTTCAGACCAGAGCAACACTGGAGTTTGATGCCGCTACACGCTGTGTGCTCGACTGTGCGACCGGCTTCCTTCTTGTACGGGGGTGGGATGGGTTACGGTGGAGCCAATCAGATGGCCTTCCCGCAGTACGTCATCGGTCAGAAGTAAAACGTTCTTCGTCGCTTACCGCAAAACGGTTCCAAGGTGGCTCGGTCAGAACTCGAAACAAACAAAGCTGAATCGTCAGCTCGGCGAAGTTCAGATTCACATGCGTCTCAAGGTGTCAGGCGACAAGACTGAGGTGCGACAGTCGTATCTTCCGGCACTATTGCATTGTATCGTGAAACCGCTCGTGGACGAAGGATCGGTAGGTATACTCTTCGGTTGATGTCTCTTTTCGAGTGACGTTGGTTTCACCTAAATGCAGTCGGCCATCGATGACATCATCGAGTGTATGGACGAGTATTATCTCTCCCGCGAGGACTGGGATACGATCGTCGAGCTTGGTGTGGACGAGAACAAGGATGAGCTCGTATTAAAGAAGATCCCAGCGTCGACCAAATCCTCGTTTACGAAGAAGTGAGCCTCGTTTCGTTTTTCGCAGTGACCCAATCTCACATGCTCATAATCTGTGTACAAGGTATAACGCGAGCGAACACCCCATACCGTTTTATAAGGCGATGGATTTGGGCAAGGTGCCAAAGAAATTGGCGGGAGGACCTGCGCCTGACTTTGAAGATGCTTTTGATGTGCGTATTATATTCCGCATTTTTTCCACTTCTTTACGATCGCTGAGGATGGCACGGTAGGTCGACGACGAGATACCAGAGGCGTCCGACGACGAGAACAAGAAGGGGGATGAAGACGACATTACGAGGGACAAGCTTATATCGACAAGTAAGCCCAAAAAGGCGAAGACACTGATGAGGCAGTCGAGCTCGAAGCAGCCGAGAGGCAAGGTTAAGCCGAAGCGTTGAGGTCTGGCTACTCCTTTTCCAATCGACTACCTCTCCTCCTTTTTTTTTTTTTTTTTTTTTTTTTTTTTTTTTTTTTTTTCGATATTACCTGCTTTTAAAAAAAAAAAAAAGGATTAAAACATAGAGA
>JBBPQW010000241.1:0-28809 GCA_038092695.1 Boletus rubropictus
ACCCGAGGGAGAATGGCCATAGGCCGAAGATAAGCGATAGGAGGTTGAATGGCCATTGGCCGAAGATAGTCGTACGATAGGGAATAAACGATAAGAGATAAGAGAAGCTCGTAGCCAAAATATCAGCCAAGCGCGAAGTCCGAAGGATAAGCACATGCCCGTGGGAATGGCTAAGTGGTTATACAATTCGCGTATAGCGAGAAATAAAGAAAGAAAAGAATAAACCGTAACAGTACTGCTCCATTTTTTGATTTAACCGCTCAATCTGCCTGTCTGTCTGTGGGTGGTAGGCTGTAGAAATATTCTGTGAAATCCTGAGGAGTTTGCACAGATCTGAAGTGAACTTGGAGATAAACTGGGGTCCATGGTCTGATACGACCATCAAGGGGAGGCTGTGAATACACCAAACATTGTCCTGGAATATTTTAGCTAAATCTAAAGAGAAAGTGTTTTTTGTGCATGGCACATAGACAACTTTCTTTGAAAACCGATCAACTATAGTACAAACGGCATCAAAGCTGTTGGAGAGAGGAAGTCCTGTAACAAAGTCTATAGAGATATCTTTCCATGGCCTTTTGGCTAGTGGGAGAGGTAATATTTTACCTGCTGATGCCTTTTGTTTACCCTTTGTTAGGGTGCACCCATGGCAGTGTTCTACATATTTAATAATATCTTTTTTCATTGCAGGCCAAGAAAAGAACTTGGCAACCTGCTGATATGTACGGTATTGTCCAGTGTGACCTGATAAAGGTTCGTCATGGCAAATGCCCAAAAGTTTGATGCGGAGCTCCTCAGGTACAAAGACCTTTTGCTCGTTATCTTTGATAAATAAAGAAGATGAACTATCGTAAGAATATCCAAGAATGAAGGTGTCTTTTATCTTTTCTGATTCTTCTTTCAGTTTTTCTTGAAAAGAAGATAAGAGAGAAACATTTTTAACAAATAATTTTTCTGGTAATACAATAATGTCCTTGTTGAGATCTAAGACTGCATCTCCATGGTCTGGTCATTGAGATAAGGTGTTGGCATGATTTTGCGATCTGGGCTTATAAATAAAGATGTAATTAAATTCTTGGAGGAAGGCATGCCATCTTGCTTGTCTTTCAGACAGCGTTTGCGGCTTCTTTCAATATTTGAGATTCCTGTGATCTGTCCAGATCTCGAATTCAGTATGACCTATTAAATAATGGTGCCATTCTTCTAAGGTGCAGATGACTGCTAAAAGTTTTTTGTCATAAATAGGATAGTTCCACTCCACAGAGTTAAAAGAATGAGAAAGGAAGGTGCAAGGCCTCCATACCATATTCAGACATTCTTGCCATAATACTCCACCAGTGGCAATGTCCAAAGCATCCGTCTCTACCTGCATTCTTCTTGAGCTATCTGGATAAGTGAGGAGCGGGGCTTCCGTGAACTTCTTTTTCAAGGCCTTAAAGGCTGCTTTTTCCTCTATATCCCATCAGAAAGGGGTGTCCTTTTTCGTTAAGTTGTTCAGAGGGTGGGTGATATTGGTGAAGCCCTCGATGAACTTCCTATAATAGTTACATAGCCCTAAAAATGCTTGCACCTGTTTCAAGCGTATTGGCTCTGGCCAATCTTTGATGGCAGCCATCTTCTTGCCCTGCATTTGGACTCTGTCTTTTGAAACTACCATACCTAAAAAGTCTACTTTGTCAGCCGAGAAAATACATTTTTCTGGTTTGACAAATAAATCATTCTCGTGCAAGCACAAGAGATCCTTGACTAGGTCTTCGTGTTGCTCCTTGGTTTTACCCTTGGAGAAGACCATAATGTCATCCATATAAATAATGACAAAGGCATACATGTCATTAAAGATGTTGTTCATCATATCCTGGAAAGTAGGGGGCAAGTTCATAAGACCAAAATACATAACGGTCGGTTCATAAGCTCCAATGGGCATTACAAACACTGCTTTCCATTTGTCACCTTCTTTGATGCGAATATTATTAAATCCTCATCTAAGATCCATTGTGGTGAAGATGTCAGCACCTTTAAGCTGATCAATCAACTGCAAGATCAGGGGTAATGGATAGGCATTTTTAACCATTCCATCATTTAGATATCTATAGTCCATAACGAGCCTCTTCTTTCCATCTTTTTTCAGGATAAAGAAGACCGGCACCGTTTGAGGTGACTTACTAGGCCTGATATAACCCTTTTTCAATTCTTTATCAATAAAGTTACAGATTTCTTCATTTTCCATATCCAACATAGGAATGACCCTTCCTTTCTTAGGAACAAAGTCAGGTTTGAGATCTATTGCGTGATCCCAGGGTTTCCTTATCGGCATTTGGGCAGATTCTTTCTCAGAGAACTGATCTAAGAAGTTGTGATATACCTTAGGTACCTTTCCTGCAACTTCAGGTTCTATACTGCGTATGTTTACAAATTGCTGTTCAACAGCATTTTTAATAAGGCAGCACTGTTTCATGCAGCATCCATAGGATATGGTCTTCTTGACCCAATCTATCATAGGATTGTGGCAACTAAGCCAATCATACCCGATCATCATAGCATGTGACCCTAATGAGATCACAAATGCTTCTATTGCTTCGTAATGTCCATGAATTGAAATAAATAATTTGACTTTGTGCTGAATCTTGCCCACTGCTTCTTGAGAGCCGTCAGCATTGAAAACAGACACAGGTTTTTCTAAAGGTATTAATTTAATTTTGTGACTGTTGCAATATTTTTTATCAATGACTGTGTTCACTGCACCAGAGTCTAACAAGGCTCGTAGAGTCCTCGTTCTCCATTGATCTTGACTCTGATAAGTGATGGCGACAAGGAGAGAGAAATCCCCAGCACATGCCAAAGAACTTTTTTCTGTTGGGATTTTGTGAGTAGATAATGATGAGGAGAAAGTATAGTCCAACAGGGAATTAAGCATGCTATTGTTTGAGTCCAGCGCCAAGCTCTGTGAAGGAGACCCTCTTTCGGACTTTGAACCACCTGATATTAAATATGTAAGTGCTGAACTAATGGTACATACAGGAAAGTTCTCTTCATAGCAAGGCGTTAGCTCCTCCGTTTCCATCTCCTGAAGTGGCTCTGTCGCCAGCTCTTCTGTTCTCACCAAGGGGGGCTGGGTTTCCCCGGAAGGAGTATCCTTCTCTGGCCAACCTATGGAGCTTTTGCTCATGAGACCGCACTCAGAAGCCTTTCCCAAGGGTGTCCCGGTTGAGCTTTTACTCATCCTAAGAGACTTACTGGTTGCTTTGGAACATCCGCTATTACTGCTACTAAGGTTACTAATACAACTCACTGCAGGAGAACTACAGTCCAAATTTACATGTGATAGTACTTGATAAATATTTCTGAGCTGACTATCATAGCCCAGAAGCCAATCGTAAACTATTTTTTCTTTTTGTTCTTTTCTGCTTTTTTTTTTTTCCTTTTTTGTTAATAGGTCTGTGTCCACTGAACATTCTACTGTTCAGGGACTGTTTCCTTTTAAAGACTCGGCCACCTCGGCTGTAAAAACGTCGAGCCAGTAGGCCCAAGCCTTGTCCCCCATATACGCCTGTTTTGAGGAGGTGCTAGGTGGCACCTGTACTTGAGCAGCCTTTACCTTGGGCAACTGCAATTCCCATAACTTGCTCATAGGTCCCTGTTTCCTCATTGAGGACCCATGTGCCGATAGCCCAGTTTTGAGCCTTGGGTCGGGCTTGTCGTTGTGGAGGTTGCAGTCTCTGGTTGGGATTGAGGGGGCAGTCCCATTTAATGTGCCCCGGCTTCCCACAGCCATAACACGTTCTGATGTCTGGAGTGGTTTTTACCACATCAACAGCCATCGGGGCTCCTTTGCCCAGTTGAATGCCCATTTGAGTAAACCGGGGGGGCTGTCCCCGGGGTCCTGCAACCCATGGCTGCCGGAACCGTCCTTGTTGTGGCTATTGGCTGCCATGGCCAAAGTTCATACCACATTCTATTGCAGCAGACTCGAAAGCTCGCCCTACTCTCCTGTAGGTGGCTATTAAACTTTGCAGCCTTTCTTCGTCAGCTGGGAAGTTCATATGGACCTGCAGATATATATGGGGGTCCACTCCCATCTTGAGAACGTTTATAGCATGGTTCTCCTCCACATCTGCTTCTTTCGACAAGATGTTGAACCTTTGTAGAAAAGCATCTATGGGCACGTTGTTTTGCTTAAGGTTTTGGAGGGCCCTTAAACTTTTGTGTGCGAGCACGTTGATCTGAAAATGCTCTTTTATGTCAGTGAGCAAAAACCGCCAATTGGGCCAGGTGTTGTCACCCTGGTGAACTCCTTGTGTGAGTTTCTCTTCATTCTCACAATACTCCTCTAGCCAGAGTCTGGTGTAAGCGGCGGCTTTTCCCTTCATCCGGGAGAGGACTGCCACAGTCCTCAGCTTGTTTGAGTCCCACTTTTGAAGCAAGACCCAAACCTTGACATTAGCAATCCAGTTTCTAAATTTGGACCACTCGCCTTCCCATTCTCCTGGGTTAGTGACTTTTTTTGTAATAGAGGCACTCTCCCTCTGTCGGTCTTTCAAGAATGCAGCAAGAAGCTGCTTCATCTCTTCAGCCTCTGAGGCCATCTTGGTGCAGGTTGGTGATAAAGATGGGGATAGATGTAGTTGGGAAAAAGATTCTTCTAGGGGTTCTTCAAAAGGCTTCACTTCGGATCCTTGTTCTTACTGCCCACTATCTTCCAAGTGAGCTCTGGGGATTCGGCAAACAAAGGGGCATAACAAGCATTTTTTTGAACGCAGGTAATAACATCTGTGTCAAAGGGTTTCATAACAGGTCTTCTTCGGCAATCCCTTTATCAAAGATAGACTACACATAAACTAATTTTAGAGCTATTTAATGACACTCTACCTCCCTGGTCGCAGGGGACTAACACAATGATATATCCTCAGCCCAGCAACTTCCACGAGAGGTTACTGGTCAGACTTTGCAAACTAGGCACAACCCTAGCATGGCTATCAACCCAAAGGGGCAAGGTGGAAGGTTCTAACTAGCAATACAAAATGTGCTCTTCCTAGGGGCTCCCCTAAAGGTGTCAGGGGACAACAAAATACAAACTGGAAACTCCCAGTACAAGGCCCTATTCTCTGGGTGGCAAAAAGTCCTTTTCTGGATATGACAATCCAACAACTGTGAAGTGGTTGTGAGCTCTCGTTCCCTTGACCCTGGGACCCGGGTAGTGTATCAAGCTTTGACCAAGTGTTATGACCTTATGATCACACCACTAGCCGAGCCCGTTGCAGCATACACCAGCTACTAGTGAGGATAGAAAAGAGGAGAAGGAAACAGATGAGAGCTAAAGCACACCAATCAGACAGTTTTAACCCGAATAGACAAGTGGTCAAAGCTGGGGATGCCAGCGATGAACACGAGCCTTTATATATTGTACAAGAGTGTGCACAGACCAAGCAGTGCATGAGACTAATTACTATACATGGACATAGTGTTCTCACAGAGGCAGTGTAGAATGGAAGAGAAGCAACAGAGATTAAATAGGCGTGTAAACCATGAGGCATGATGTTATAGTCTAGAGCGGTCTAGTCCTGGGTCATGTGCATGCTCTCACGATCATGTGCACTGGTCATGTAACTTTGAAAGTAGAAGGTGAAAGTGAAAAGTTAGTTTAGAAAATAGAGGTTTATAATAACACCTTTTTGGCCTCAATCAACCTCATTCGCTTCCTTGCTGGGCTCGTTGACATCCATCTCATCTTCATTGAAACCCTCATTGGCAGCTGTAAAAAGTGCTGCCCCCCTGTCCAACCTGTAATGTTGAATCTAGTCATCCAGGCCTGTGCTCACATAACCAGCAGCATTACTCTTATTCTCCTGGCATATGGCCTCTCTCATGCTGCTTGATGCCCTTGAATTCATGGTTTTCCAGCTTTACCTTCCTTTCTTCCTCGCAAGTGCAACTTCTGCTCCAAGGCCCTTGGTGTTCCCTTCCACATATGGTGTGTTATCTCCCACATCAGCATGTTTATCATCAGCTAACTCATCCTTCTTGTTATCATTGTCACTACCATCACCGTGGCTCCTGTCATCCTCAGCACTGCTGCTGCACTTCCTGCCATTGTCGCACTCAATGGCTTGGATACTGCTCAACCCAGGCACTTGATGAGCATAAAAAATGTATGTACCACCATTATCCATGTTGTTACCATCACTGTGCTTTCTCTTCTGATTGTCGTCACCATCACCATCACCATCATATTCAATGGCTGAATATTTCTCAATCCAGGTGCTGAACAAGCATAACAAACCTATGTACTGCTATTATCACTGTTGTAAAACTCATCTCGTATGGGTTCAGTCATAGTAGCTTACATAAACATACCTTATTTCGCACACTGGTAGTGTAGTCTTATCTTCAGTGACTACACTATAGTTTTCTACAGGTTATGAGCCCTGCATAGCGCAGAGTAGCTCACTCACCCGCCTTGAAATGCCGTACGAAGTGGAATTCGAAAACGGCACCATAATTCAAGTCCCGGACCTCCAAAGTGACGGAACGAACTGGACAGAGTACCGCGAGAAACTACTCCACGTGGCAGCGCATGAAGGAGTAGTATGCCAATTTGAAGGCATGGACGAGCCACCAGTCGAAGATGTCGAAACCACGAGAATGTGGAGGATCCAAAATTCCGTTGCAAAAATGATTCTAGCCCTATCACTCCCTGACACACTCCTTATGGACTTCGTCAGTACCAAGAATGCACAAGAAATCTTCGCGCGACTCAGTACTCGATTCGGAAAAACGACTACAGCTACAAGTACTCCCTACACAGCTGATGTCAAAGAAAATTGAGCGCACGAGCGTGTTGATGAACGAAATCCACCAAATCTGTCCAGCGCATCGCTCGTGGGAGAGCGAGACAGTCAGTCAACAATCGACAGAGCTGGAGTGGAGACCGACAAAATAGGCAGTAGGATTTCTGAGGCCAACGAAGCGGTCAAGACGGCAGGTAGAAAGGGCGAGGTTGCTGAGGACTTGAGCAAGCCAGGAGTTGGAGCCAAGGATCTGGGCATAGAAGCCACAGACAAGGAAGCAACCACCAGAGGTCATGCTGCAGTGAACAGCAAGAGCGAAAGTGGCGACGAGCATGTCGACCACACGAAAACACCGCCCAAAGAGACCTGTAACACAGACGAAGTGGTCTGTGGGAAAGTTGAGGATATGCGCCGAGATGCGCAGGTCAAGGATGAAAGAATGGCAAGGTGCCAAATCACGTCGTTCGAGGGCGAGAGAGGAGGTGCAATGGTGCACATGCGATCAACAGCGAGGACTGAAGAAGATCGTCAGCGCACCTCATTAGAAGTCACAGACTTACCTGGATCATCTCCCGAACCTCCCGAACCACCTCCAAGTCCACCCGAACGATCGCGACACGGAAATGAGTCCCCGAGTGTTGAGCTCGAAGGGGAGAGAAGTCATCTTGCAACCTGCAACGTCAGGGCTACCCAAAGCGAAATGGCGACATCAGGACCATTGCAAGGTCACGAGGACGCCATAGATGTGCCGACGAAGCTGCACAATGTGTTAGAACACGTGCGCGAACGTTTGGAACAAGAGATTAAAGATTCCTCACCTAAGAGGGCTCTATACGAGCCAAGCGAATCAAATGACAAAGCGAGCGTACCAGACAACCTGCATAGTGTCCAGGAATGTCCTGACAGCGAGAGGAAGTGGCGCATCGTCGATACGAAGTCATTGACTCGAAATACAGGTCCAGGAGGCACTATAGGCGAGATACAGTCTTTGAGAGGTGAAGGAGACGAATTGAAGCGCCCGAACAATGGTGATAGGCTCCAATGCAATGGGAGAGGATGCTGAAAGGATGGCGCGACGAGCAGCAAATGCTGTGACTCGAAACGAGTCAAAACGGTGTCGCTAGCTGCAGGGGAAGCACATGAGCAAGGACAACGAAAGCGCACAAAGCGCAACATACCTGAGCCATCCAGGGCACCCAACAGTCATCCTAGACGTCCTATCGAGTCGCCAAACCCACCGCACCGATGTGGAAAGCTCAAAATGAATCCTACAAGGTTTAAGTGCATCCAGTTGAAGGAGCTGACTTACCAAGTCAGACAGCCACTTCGAGGCCAAATCAGGCGAATCGGAGCGATCGGATGCGATGGATGTAGAGTCCAGATGCTGGGGGAGCCTCCCAGACCAGTGACGAGCGAAGACAGCCACACCAGAGACAATTGAGCGAGATCGTGCGCACAGAGAGTGCAGCCACCACACAACTGAGCCGCAGCTTCCAAAAATGGACACCGCTCGAGCGATACGCAGCCACAGCACACCCAAGTGCACCCGAGCCACGACTTGCCATAAATGGTAACTACTCGACGGCACTTCGACATTCACTCATGGACGCTGCACAATTCACTCAATATTCATTCTTATTCATTGGAATAAAAAGGTATCACATTTATTTGCTTATTTACCTACATTCCTTTGATATTATTCTCCCCATACTCCTTGAGGGGGAGTGTTGTAAAACTCATCTTGTATGGGTTCAGTTATAGTAGCTTACATAAACATACCTTATTTCGCACACTGGTAGTGTAGTCTTTTCTTCAGTGACTACACTATAGTTTTCTACAGGTATGTACTAGTCTACTAATACTAGTGACTACACTATAGTTTTCTACAATCACTGTCATCACCATCTTTATACTTCTTGTTTTCCCTATTGTTGCTGTTGCTATGCTGCCCACTGTTGTAATGATGGCTGTACTCACTGGCTTGAATATTTTTTAACCCAGGTGCTTAAAAAGCATAAAGAATGTATGTACTGCTAGCATGTTTAGTTGCGACCAAATTTGATGGCAGTTTTGTAACAGTGCGAGACTTTTTGATCATTTTGGGTCCCCTAGGCTGATGTGCAGAAGCTATCTGCTGCTGTTGGGTAGCGAGTAAGTTATTCTCCACATCAGCCACCTGCTTGATAATATGTTGCTGTTCTTCTGCTGTAGGTTGTGAGCATGATGTGTCTCTTGTCTTGCAAGACTGTGAGTCTGCTAAGTTCCTACAGTCAACATACCCTGGGTGAGCATTCCTGTTTGTCTTCCAAGTAGTGACCATGGGATAAAAAGGGTATAGACAGGGATTTGTGTGAGTGATAACTCAAAGGAAGTGTGTGACAAAAGAAGAAGTAAGTGCATGGCAAAATAAGGTGCACAACAAACAAGTGTACAATGAAGTGAGTTCACAATGAAGTAACACTGTGTGAATGTGGGATTAAAATTCTAAAGGTACTGCCATCCACCAACTCCAAAGTGTGACAATACAAACAAATTTGGTACAAATAAGACCAAACATATCACCTACTCATAATAATCTATAGTAACTTATCTTGTAACATTGGACCAAACTTGCCAGTAACTTGAAAGGTTGTGGAAACTTGAAGTATTGCTTGCCTGTGCTAACAAAAACAAATAGGTTCAAGGTAAACAAGTCCATACCACTTACTAGATAGTAACTTATTATAATAGTATATTAGATCAAATCTGTGGAAACTTTGAAGTGAGATACTATTGCTTCAAGTTGCCACTCAATATCACTGTACTATCTGAAAACTTGCTAAGTTCAAGGTGAGTATGTCACCTACCACTGGCACTGATAATTTGTAGTAACTTACCTTAATATATTACTAATAGACCAACTTGAAATCTGTGTCAACTTGAACTTGAACTTGAAAGACTGCTTAGGCTTGCCAGCCAGAGTGTCTATGCTAATACAAACAAATAGATTCAAGGTAAACATATCAATATCACCTACTACCACTATTAGTAGTAATCTTTAATCACTGACACTTCTCTTGATTCATACTAGTGGATTAAATTTGTAAAAACTTAAAGTGTTTAAGCTTACCACCTGGGTCACTGGCAGAGAAAAACTTGAAGTTCAAGGTAATGATACTATTCACATCACCTACTAGTAAATTCTAGTAACTTCAAGTTATTTTGGTGTATTGATAGATCACTGGCAAAGTTGAGAAAGCTTCAAGTTGGTAGTACTCAGTGCTAGTACAAACTTCAACAGCAAATAACTTGAAGATAAAGGTAGACATGTCATTTACTAATCACAAGGGCACTAGTGAATTAATTTGATATCATGATATTAGATTTAAGTTACTAGCATTTACTGATAGTACTGCCAGCATCAGTACTTCAAGCTACCAGTGTTGAAGAGGTCTGTTTAGGTTTCCTCAAGTTTTACCAGCAGCTGACTTCAAGGGCAAGGAGACTACTACTAATAATAGCATTGCATGCCCATGGCTTCACTTTTCAAGCCATGACAATATCACTGTACACAGCCTGTTACTGCTGCATGTAGAGAGGGTTTTACTTTTTGAGGAGGCTGGATCCAGCATAGGAATGCTGTACATGCTGGCAGTTCACTAAAGCCTAGAACCAGACCCCATAAACACCCATATCAGTTACCAAGAAGGCAAGACTCAAACTTGGAGAAAAGTGATGAGGACAACTTGAACTCTGATTTAGAGTTGTCAGCTGAGCCAGATATGGCAAATTCAATCCCCATGGGTGCCTATTATAATATGTATCCTGTTTTGAATGGTGAGTTCTATCAATTCAAGTTTAATAATAAAATCTACTATAATACTAACATTTTGAAATCATTGATGCTGCTATATAACAACAGGTACACCTTGTGATGTCCATGGTCAGGACTTGCCACCAGATACTAAACCCATTCCTCCTCATACTAAAGAAGATGGGCCATGGCATCCATTTAAAAGCAGAGCCCACTTTGAATTGGCAGATTTTATATTCTGGTGTAATGAAATGGCAGGAGAACAAATTGAGAACTTGATGCATATTCTAGCATCAATGAATTCAGAAGGACAACCACCATTTGCTGGACAGGATAATGTTTATGCATCAATTGATGGAATTGTCAAGAATGAGGAATGGAGTTTCTTAACATTATAGCATGCAGATGCAAATATAAGGCCAGAGGCTGAAGAAGATGGCTCAAACTCAGATGCTGATAGTCTTCCAACATGGAAGCAAGCCAAGTATGATCTATGGCTACAAGATGCTAAGAAAGTAGTTCAGGCACAACTCTCTAATCCAGAGCTCAAGGATCACATGGATTATGCTCCACATTAAGTCTTTGGTAATAAACATCAGTGAATTTGGTCAGATTTCATGACTGGAAATTGGGCTTGGAATAAATGTGTAAGCACTTTTAATCTACCAGTGGTTGGTTGTTAAATCTGTAGTTAATATTTGTTGATTCAGAATGAACTTGCCAAGGATAAAGATAACCATGGGGCTATGTTTGTTCTAGTAATCCTTGGAAGTGACAAGACCACAGTCTCTATTGCAATAGGAAACAATGAATACTGGCCATTGTATATGTTGAAAAGTTGTATGTCATGGGCACAACTGGTTGACGAGATGTGATAAAGTGACAGGTGTTATTTGTAATAACAGACAAGGTATAGTAGCTCAAACAACTACAAGATATACTAGGTAGTGTATTAGGTAATCAGTATAGTGAATGATTCTACTCTAACACACCTCCTGAATCATGAGTGAGTCCAAGTGAACAAAATACAATGAGAAAGTCCCTGGATTGTGAAAGGAAAAATGTGTGAACCTCCTGAATGTAAGAAAATTCAAACTTGCAAAATTACCATGCAGCATCAGGCTCTGCCTTGCTGGTGAGATTAGCATGCTCCTTCTCCTGTGGACAGTCTTTAGCATAATGACCCTTCTTCCTACATTTGAAGCAGGTAATATTGGCCCTAGAATGAGCAGTGAAAGTGGCATCCAAATTTTCAGAGTCACCCTTGATAAGCACTGCTTTGTAATCATCGAGCTGTTTATGACTGAGATGGTGCTCTTCTTCATTGAGCAGACAAGAAATGGCGAGTTTGAGTATAAGCTCCTTGAATTTGACAGCATCAAGGGCAATGATAACAGAGTTGTACTTAGGGGAAAGACCAAAAGTAAGGACAACAATAATAAGGAGATCTGGGAGCTGTCAGTACTCAACCACAAACTGTGTGAGCCTAATGATCTGAATTCCAAGTGTGAGAAAGTACAAGGTAACTACTGACTACCTTTATATACTACAACCCTATGTGCACAGACCACCTTAGGGTAGGCATGGAATCTGGTGGAACATTCTATGGTAAAGGGTAAGATAAGATGGTGGCTGTGTGATAAGATAAGATTAGATAAGGAAAGATGTAAAGAGAAGTGAAAAGGAAATAATGGTTCTGACATTACCCCCTTCTTAAGGCTGTCGCTCCGAGACAGCGGGGATATCGAATAAATGTGATGGTAAGCGAGTAAGGGAGGATGCGAAGGATTTGAATGTGGGGTTGGAGAATAGGGGGACTCCTCGAGCACACGAGGGGCAATTACATAGGGTGTTTTGCTGGACTGCTTTGGGGTTTTTATGCCAAAATTTCTTTAATGCGTCTTTTGCGTTAGAGAGATTTTCTTTGGATTCCCAAGTGCGTTCTTCTCGTGGGTATCCTTTCTAGTGAACGAGGTATTCAACTTTGCCTTGTCATGCTCTGGAATCAACTATAAAGTCTACCTTGTATTCTTCGTTTTGCTTAACAACAACTGGAGGTGGTGGCAGTGGTGTTTTCTGCGAGGGGTAAGTGGCTTCGTGGTAAGGCCACAGGTGCAACTCATGGAAAACCGGGTGAATCCCTCTCCATGTGGTAGGGATTTTGAGCTCGTATGCAGCCAGGCCAACCTTCTTGACAATTTCAAAGGGGCCGTATTGCTTGTCTTCGAGCTTCTTGGTGGGTCGATCAGTTTTGATATTCTTTCCGTCTATCAACACCTTGTCTCCCTTTTGGTATTCAACCACTTTTCGGCTGGTTCGGTCGTAATACTTTTTCATGTCTGCTGCCGCCTTTTCTAACACCTCCTTTGCTTGTCGTTGCGTTTCTTTCATCTGCTTTGCAAACTCCTGCGCTTCATCACTTCGGACTTTTCATATCCCATCGACTGAGATGAGCGGTTGCTGGCCGTAATTAAGGATGAACGGTGAGAATTTCATCGCACTTGACGTCTTTTGGTTGTGCGCGAATTCTGCTAAGGCTAGCCAGTCGACCCAATCGTTTTGTCTATGGTTTACGTATATTCGAAGGTAGAGCTCCACTTCTGAGTTCATTTGCTCTGTTTGTCCATCCGTTTGCGGGTGATATGCTGTTGACAGATTCCCTTGGATGTGGAGGAGCGAGTATAGGTCACTCATGAAATTGGAGACAAATTGGGGACCTCGATCTGAGATCACCTTCTTTGGGGTTCCATGTAGCTTAAATATATTATCTTGAAATATTATGGCTACCCCTTTTGCGGTGATAGTCGATGATACCAGGAATAGGTGGATCATCTTTGAGAAGCGATCTACTATCGTAAGAATGGTGTCTTTCCCTTGTGACTCGGGTAAAGGGCCGATGATGTCGACAGAGATTATTTCCCATGGAGATGACGGAATTTCATTGGGGTGGAGAGGAGTGTGTTGAGGAATAGGCTGGTTTTTTGCCTTTTGACACTTATCACATCCCTTACTATAGGCCTCTACGTCCTTTCGGATAGTTGGCCAGTAGTATCGGGTCATGATGAGGTCTTGTGTCCTCTTAGCTCCGGGGTGACCTGCTAGTGGATGATCATGGTTCTCCTTGATGATCTGCTCACAGAGTTCCTTGTGGTATGGCACGTAAAGCAGGTCTTTCCACTTTATTAACTCGTTTTCCTGTTTCCATTGAGTCCCTTGTTTTTCATTTTCAAGTCCTTCGCGGGCAAATTGCTCTGCTTTCTTCTGGTACTGAGTAATCTGGGATTCAATACTCAACCAGTTCTGAGCGCGAATTTTCTCATGATCTTCGAAAAACCTATCGGGGAGGAGGATCTTGTCTTTGTTGTCAAGGTTTACCCCCTTCTCATAATCTGGCCTCCTGGACAGAGGGTCAGCCGGATTAGTCTTGCCCGATCTATGCTTTATGACAAAGTCATATTCTTGGATGAGTTGTTGCCATCGGGCTTGATGGCAAGATAGATCTATAGGTTTTTTGAAATACTCGAGGTTCTTATGATCTGCGAGGACTTCGAAAACGTGCTTGGCTCCAAGCAGGTATTGGCGCCATTCCTTAAGAGCGAATATTACGGCTAACATTTCAAGGTCAGCGGTGTGATAGTTGTGCTCTGCATCATTGAGGGATCTCAATATGAATGCAATGGGATGCCAATTTCCATGTTGGAGTTGCGACAACATGGCACCCACTCCAATGCCAGACCCGTCGGTCTCGACTTGGAATGGATCGTCATTGGTCGGCATGGCTAATGCCGGCGCAGACGTCAGTGTGTCTTTAAGATTGTCCATCGCCTTTTGGCACTCCGGTGACCATGTGAACTCTTTCAATTCTGAGGTGAGAATGTTCAAAGGTCTTGCAATTTGGGCAAAGTTTTTTACGAATCGCCAGTAGAAGTTTAAAAAGCCGAGGAAACCGCATAGCTGTTTGCGGCTTTGTGGGACGGGCCATTCTTTTATGGCTTGTACCTTTTTTGGCTCCATCTTAACACGATCTTGGGAAATGATGACTCCCAAGAACTCAGTTTCTTTTACTTCAAAATCGCACTTATCGTGCCGAAGGTAAAGGTGCTCTTTTCTCAGGGTAGCAAGAACTTCTCGAACTACTTTGCGATGCTCTTCAAGGGTTTTCGTGAAGATCATTATGTCATCTATGTAGACTACAACGACTCCACGGTCGATTTGCTCCTTAAACAAGGAGTTCATCATCATTTGAAAAGTAGCGGGTGAATTGGTCAACCCGAAGAACATCACTAGTGGCTTGAATAGCCCTTTATTAGTGCAGAAGGCCGCTTTCCACTCGTCTCCTTCTTTCATCTGTACATTATTGTACCCCCATTTTACATTGAACTTGGTGTAGAACTTGGCTGACTTAAGCTTGTCTACTAGTTCGTTGATAAGGGGTAGTGGGTACCGGTTTCACACCGTAATGGTGTTTACTTTCCGGTAGTCTTGTACTGGACGAAGTCATCCATCTTTCTTCTTGATGAAGAAGAAAGCAGAGGCAAAGGGGCTTTTAGATGGTCGGATACATCCGCTTTTTAGATTTTCCTCCAGGAAGTCGTCTAACTCCTTTTGTTCTCCTGGACCCAGTGGGTAGGTCTTGCAATCTATAATGTGCTCGCTGGGGAGCAGTTCGATCGCGTGATCCCATGGTCTCCTGGGTGGGAGTTCGTCAAACAATTCCTTGGCGAAGACATCCGCGAAGTCATGTATGTATGACGGTGCCGCTTCCTCAAAGGTTTTCTTCTTCTTGGTAGCATATTCCTTCGTGGCGATCTCAGTAGCTGTATTTCTAAAGAGCCAATCGAGATTGAACTGGAATAGTCTGTCACCTTCGGAGTACTTTATCTCTTCGTCTTCTTCGTCGTCGTCTTCGACTTCTCCCAATTTTGGCATGTGGTCGTCTTTACACCGAAATTCGATCCGACCTGTTGGCCAGTCGATGTTGGGGTTATGTAGTCGAAGCCAATCGTGTCCTAGGAAGACGGTGTTGGTTCCGAGGCTCGTAACCGAAAGGGCTATCTTTTCGCTGTGGTCGGCTATTCTCAATTCGACTACCATGAACTCAGTAATTTGACTGGCTTTGTTAAGGGAGCCGTCAGCATTATAAACTCTTACTGGTATTGGTAGCTTATTGGTTAGGATGCCCTTTTCTTTTATGAACTCCTTGTCTATCGCAGATCCTGTGCATCCAGAATCTACCAAAGCTTTGACTTCTAGGTTCTGTCCATCATCGGTGTGTATGACGATGGGAATTTCGAGGGAGTTTCTATGTCTCCTTCGCTCAGAAGCTTTTTTGAACTTTGGTTTCCATTGGAGATCTCGCAGATACACAGTCATGTCTTTATCTGACAAGGTTCGGAGGTTTTTTACTAGATCCCTGTCTACCTCGGGACGTCTCTCGTGGTGAACAAAGGATTTCAGATGATCCATCGCCCTCTCTTCACTTTCGTGAATTTGGCATCTCATCCATCCTACAGTCCATGGATCTATTGTGTTGAGCCATTCGTGTTTGACTCTTTTCATGCCTGTGCTTCCAAATCCCTTTGTACCCCGCTCTGTTTGGTCCTCAAAGCGGTCATATTCTCTTATGACAGGGGTTTGAATTTTTTCTACTATTAGTTGGGCAATCCAATCTCAGAGATTGACTTTAAACTCCTTATCGGAATGATTTACAAGGAGGACTTTTACCTCCCCCCTATAATCAGAGTCAATGACGCCAGCTCCAGTGGCTATAGAAGCCTTTACAGCTAAGCCGGAATGTGGTGCGATACGGCCATAATGGCCCTTCTCGATGGCAAAACACATTTTGGTGGACACTAAAGCCTGTCCTCTGGCTGGAACAACCACTTCCTCACCGGCATACAGATCATACCCTGCCGCACCAGGGGATCCTCGCTCAGGTAAGGGAATTGTTCGGTCTACTCGTACGACCTCAAGGATTCCTTTCTCATTTTCTTTCCTTGCAATCTCGAGCACCTCATCATCACTAAGGGTTTTCCGAGGTTTACCCAAAACCATCTCTTTCTTCCGCTGTAGTATCTTTACAGTCGGAGTCTCAGTTTTCTCAGCCAATTGTGACTTAATTTCCTCATTTTGTTCACATGGCAAAACAGCAAATCTATTGCTATTATCGTACATTGTAACTATTGGTGAACTACAAATTGAAGAAATCTTGTCCTTTCGCAAACTAGAGCGGCTGCTCTCTAGTCGCTTTGACCAAAACCCTGCTCGTCATTCTCTACCTGCTTGATAGAGTCTGCAAGCTTCTTGTCCGTTTCGTAGAATATTTTCACTCCTCTAAAGACAGCAGTTCGCACCCGCCTCGCAGGAGTCCTCGGAGGGTGGTCCTTACATGGCCAAGCTTTTCCACACTTAAAGCAAAGGCCCTTGGCGTGCGCCTCCCCAATGTCCATAGGCACACTGCCTCCTCCGAACGTTCCAGTTGCGCTAGGATTTGGTGGCGTAGGTGCCACTGGCTTGGGCTGCTGTGGAGCCTAGGGAGAATCGTTGGTTCGATTGGGACCAAGACCGGTAGTCGCGGTGGTCCTATTCCTCCAATTGTTGGTAAAATTCGTTCGAGAGGGGTTACTCGCCTTACGCAGCTTTCTCGCATGGATTGCTGCTTCTGCCATCCTCAAGTGCCTCTCCTACTTGGTCAAAGATGTAGAAAATGCAAGGCTAGGTGTTCCTTGCTCCACGAAATTGAGGATATCCTCTCTTATGCCTGATTGGCATATGCACAGGAGCGTCTCATCGAACTCCTGGTTGTGCGTCATCCCAGCTTCTGACACTAGCTGGGACATCTGGTTGAAGAAATCTTCAACTGAATTGGAGCCTTGTTTCAAGGCCATTAGCTTCTCATAGGCTTCCCACCTAGCGGTGGCGGGCCTAAACTGATTGTCCAGGACATTTTGGAAGGTGGCCCAGTCGTCCAAGCCAAGTCGAGATTCGAAATACAAATTTGTGAACCTAGTCGCGGAGTTCTCCTCATCACCACCCATAAAGCTTAGGGTCATGATGATTTTTTGGTGGTCGGAAGGGCCTTCGCTGAAGCCTAAGAAGTAGTTGCAGATCGCAATGGTCCATGGCTTGTATTTTGCCTTCTCGCCTTTGAACATAAAGGGCTTGGAGATGAAGCTCTTTGAGAGCTTGGGTCCTATTTCGATCTGAGGAGTTTGGGATCTAAGCGCTCCGCGCTCAGCAGCAGGCGGCTCTCTCTCCTCATCTTCAGAGTCGTCTTTGGACTCTCCAAAATGCCTCAAAGGCTTCTTGCCTTTGCGGGGGCATGGTGTATGTTCAGTCAGGGTGGTTCTGCTAGTTTCCATGGCTCGCTGAGCCTGGAATTGTATGGCGGTAGGCGGTTCGGGGGGCACAGCATGTGCGAATGCGTCGGCGTTGTAGTGATTTAGCCAGTCGGCATATCTCACTGAGAAAGGGAGACTCTCATCATTGTAGCGGGGAGGGCCTGTGGACAAGAGAGATGTAGACATTTCAGGTGTGGATGGGGCGGACGGTGTAGGTGATTGAGCTGTTAGGGGCACGATCTCCGAGCTCACTGACTTTGGATTGGGATCCCTTATCAGTGATCTAGAGCGATTGTGGGGATAGGGAGTGGGCATAAAACAAAACTCAGTCTTCTTCGTCGGTCTCCTCGAAGCTTCTTCTTTCCGCTTGAGGGTAGATGGTGTCCGCGGATTGAGGCTTTTTATAGACCAAAAGCTTCAAAAAACTCGATAGACGGTTTAACCGGTGTAGAACAACGCTATAACGCAGCGTTCTGCGGCAAGTCTGCCCAAGGGCTCGCAATGGGTGGACTATGTATATCATCTATCCACAAACACTTCGGCAGCCCTAGCACGAGTAAGGGGTTGGCAATACCAGTGTCCACTCATATGACTCAGAGCGAGAGTATAGCAACCAGATCTCGGTGGTTTACCGCCGTACGTCAAGTGTACAAACACTAGCCGCTGTACGCAATGGCTGATGCGGACACGATACCCAAAGAGGGACGGTGTCTGGAATGTGGGATGGTTTCGTGCGAGGTGCACTCGACTGGGGTTGTGGGGATAAACAGAGAACTTAGACTTGTTTGCCTAACGGCAGGGGTAACTATCTCCTCTTGAACCAAAAGGGATAGGTGAAGGTTGGGTGTGTTGGCTTGACAGCACCGAGAGTAAAGGGGCAGGCTTGTGAGGGCGCTACCAAATTGGCAACATTGCACTCAAGTTTTGAGAGTGGGAGCTAGGCTCGAACCAGCTCTAGCGTTGAAGAAAGAAGTGATAAGGTGAAAGATTGGGAGGGTTGGATGCTCGTCGTGGACGACGGCGAGCAGGAAGGAAAAGTGATACACTTGGAATTATGTCAGTACTCAACCACAAACTGTGTGAGCCTAATGATCTGAATTCCAAGCGTGAGAAAGTACAAGGTAACTACTGACTACCTTTATATACTACAACCCTATGTGCACAGACCACCTTAGGGTAGGCGTGGAATCTGGTGGAACATTCTATGGTAAAGGGTAGGATAAGATGGTGGCTGTGCGATAAGATAAGATTAGATAAGGAAAGATGTAAAGAGAAGTGAAAAGGAAATAATAATTCTGACAGGAGCATGATTCCAATGTCCTTCATGAGATGTGCTTGGGCCTTCACATTGCCAATCCATGACATGATGGACTGCTCAGGACGTTTTTCCATGCATGAGAACTTGCGCATTGCTGCAAGCTGAGTGGAGAGGCCATGGGCATGATAAACACTAGTGAGTGCATTCCAAATGACTTCGATGGTAGCAGGAGTGGCTGTTTGTGGATCAGGCACAGTCTCATTGCCTGATACAATGCCCCAGAGATTGGCATGGATGAGCAATGCATGCATACAAACATGCCAAGTGAGATAGTTGATCTCATTAAGACATGGCATCACAGTGGCATTGAAAATCAACAACATGATTTGGATAAGTGATAGTAACAGTGGATACCAATTGAAGAGAGTTGAAATGTGGATATATGTGGGGTGATTCAAGTGAAGTGAAAGTGAAGCAAAGTGGTGGATGTATGCAGGTTGGAGCACCTACTCCAGGTTTCAGAAATGAAACACAGTCCCTGTGACATGGCCCTTTGGTCAACAGAAACGAGTTTGCAGCACCTGCAGACATGGCCCATCGGTCAACAGCATGCTTGCACATAGTGATGTTAGGGCCAGGGCCTGAGCCCTAAGGCCTGGGCCTCAGGCCCTATATAGGCCCAGCCCAAGCCAGGCCCGAACCTATATTACATAATGGGGTCTGTGCTGCCAGCGAGAGCTGTGAAACTCTACTGGTGTCACATGTGCACTTTCATTTTTGCATCATACCACCGATGTCCAGTGATGATGAGGGGCCAATCCAGCCAATCTGGGCTTGCAGAGCAGTCAAACCTTCTGCTTGCCTTCTTGACAGCAACAATAATGCAAAGCATGAATTACGCAGCCATCAGATGATGGCTCTTACCACAGGTCAGTAATAAAATTTTGTGATAGCTGATACTGACTCCCATCACACAACCACCCAATGATGCTGCCATTTGTGTGCAATTGTGGCTGATCACACATCTAAAGGTATGTTTTATGCTATATTTCTATTACTTTTACTGATTAGCTCATTCCTGTGCACCTATCCCACCACCCAACTGTGCCACTGCCTGTCAGGCCTCAACCACAAACTGTGTGAGCTGTCAGAACCGTTACTCTCACTTTGCTTTTCCTTATATCTTTCCTTATCTAATCTTATCTTATCGCACAGCCACCATCTTATCTTACCCTTTACCATAGAATGTTCCATCAGATTCCACGCCTACCCTAAGGTGGTCTGTGCGCATAGGGTTGTAGTATATAAAGGTAGCCAGTAGTTACCTTGTACTTTCTCATGCTTGGAATTCAGTTCATTTGGCTCACACAGTTTGTGGTTGAGGCCTGACATAATTCCAAGTGTATTGCTCTTCCTTTCTGCTCGCCGTCGTCCATGACGAGCATCCAACCCTTTCAACTCCTCACTCTATTACTTCTTTCTTCAATGCTAGAGCTGGTTTGAGCCTAGCTCCCACTCTCAAGACTTGAGTGCGACGCTGCCAATTTGGTAGTGCCCTCACAAGCCCACTCCTCTACCTTTGGTGCTGTCAAGCCCACACACCCAACCTTTGCCTATCCCTTTTGGTTCAAGAGGAGATAGTTACCACTGCCATTAGGCAAAAAGTCTAAGTCTTCTATTTCGTCCCCACAACCCTGGTCAAGTGCACCTCGCACGAAACCACCCCACTTTCCAGAGACCGTCCCTCTTCGGGTATCATGTCCGCATCAGCCATTGCGTACAGCGGCTAGTGTTCGTACACTTGACGTACAGCGGTAAACCACCGAGATTTGGTTGCTATACTCTCGCTCTGAGTCATATGAGCGGACACTGGTATTGCCAACCCCTTACTCGTGCTAGGGCTGCTGAAGCGTTTGTGGATAGACGATATACATAGTCCACCCGTTGTGAGCCCTTGGGCAGACTCGCCGCAGAACGCTGCGTTATAGCATTGTTCTACACTGCCTTGCGCGTCTACTGAGTCTTCTGTATTCTGGTCTATAAGAATACTGTTCTGCGGACACCATCTACCCTCAAGTGGTAAGAAGAAGCTTTGAGGAGACTGTCGAAGAACAAAAGAGTTTTGTTTTATGCCTGCTCCCTATTCCCGCATTTGCTCTCGATCACTGGTAAGGGATTCCGATCCGGAGTCAGTGAGCTCAGAGACTGCGTCATTAACAGCACAATCACCTACTCCGTCTGCTCCATCTACGCCAAAAATGTCTACATCTCTCTTGTCCACCGGCCCTCCCCACTACAATGATGAGAGCCTCCCTTTCTCAGTGAGATATGCCGATTGGCTAAATCACTACAATGCCGATGCATTCGCACACGCCGTACTGCCTGAACCACCTACCGCCATTCAATTCCAGGCTCAGTGAGCCATGGAAGCAAGTAGGACCACCCCTACCGAACATACCCCATGACCCCGCAAAGGCAAGAAGCCTTTGAGACGCTTCGGAGAGTCCGAAGACAATTCAGAAGAAGAGATGGGAGAGCCGCCCGCTGCTGAGCGCGGAGCGCTTAGACCCCAGACTCCTCAAATCGAATCTGGACCGAAGCTCTCAAAAAGCTTCATCTCAAAGCCTTTCATGTTCAAAGGCGAAAAAACGAAATACAAGCCATGGACCATCGCTGTCCGAAATTACTTCTTGGGGTTCAGCGAAACTCCATCCAACCACCAGAAAATCATCATGACCCTGAGCTTCATGGGTGGAGATGAAGAGAACTCTGTGACCAGGTTCGCAAATTTGTACTTTGAGTCTTGACTCGGCCTGGACGACTGGCCAACCTTCCAGAACGTCCTGGACAACCAATTCAGGCCCGCCACCGCTAGGCGAGAAGCCTATGAGAAATTAATGGCCTTAAAGCAAGGCTCCAATTCGGTTGAAGACTTCTTCAACCAAATGTCCCAGCTGGTATCCGAAGCTGGGATGAACCATAACCAGGAGTTTGATGAAACGCTCCTGCGCATATGCCAGTCAGGCATAAGAGAGGACATTCTCAATTTCGCAGAGCAAGGGATGCCCAGCCTTGCCTTCTCCACATCACTTACCAAGTGGGAGAGGCACTTGAGGATGGCAGAGGTGGCGATCCATGCGAGGAAACTGCATAAGGCGAGTAACCCCCCTCAAACAAATTTTACCAACAATTGAAGGAACAGGACCACTGCGGCCACCGGTCCTGGTCCCAATAGAACCAATGATTCTCCCCAGGCTCCGCCACAGCCCAAGTCAGCGACATCTGTGGCACCGAATCCTAGCACAACTGGAACGTTCGGAGGAAGCGGTGTGCCTATGGACATTGGGGAGGCACACGCCAAGTGTCAGAACCGTTAAAATTCTATTACATTTCTTTCACCCTCTCTGATCTTATCTTATCTTATCACACAGCCACTATCTTATCTCACCCCTTACCCTAGAATATTCCATACCATTCCATACCTCCCCTAAAGTGGTCTGTGCGCATAACCCTGTAGTATATAAGTAGTCAGTCGAGTAGATTGTAGTTTTCTCACGTTTGGAATTCAGTTCCTTGGGGCATCACAGTTTGTGTGTGCTCGCCTGACACCAAGGGCCTTTGCTTTAAGTGTGGAAAAGCTTGGCCATGCAAGGACCACCCTCCGAGAACTCCTATGAGGCGGGTGAGAACCGCCGTCTTTAGAGGAGTAAAGATATTCTACGAGACGGACAAGGAGCTCGCCGATTCCATCAAGCAGGTGGAAAACGATGAGCAGGGTTTTGGTCAAAGCGACTAGAGAGCAGCCGCTCTAGTTCGTGAAAGGACAAGATTTCCTCAGATTGTAGTTCACCTGTAGTACCAATGTACGATAATAGCAATAGATTTGCTGTTTTACCATGTGAACAAAGCGAGGAGATTAAGTCACAATTGGCTGAGAAAATTGAGACCCCGACTGTAAAGATATTACAGCGGAAGAAAGAGATGGTTTTGGGTAAACCTAGGAAAACCCTTAGTGACGATGAGGTGCTCGAGATCGCAAGGAAAGAAAATGAAAGAGGAATCCTTGAGGTCGTATGAGTAGACCGAACAATCCCTCTCCCAGAGCGAGGATCTCCTGGTGCAGCAGGATATGATCTGTACACTGGTGAAGAAGCAGTTGTTCCAGCCAGAGGACAGGCTTTAGTGTCCACAAAAATGTGTTTTGCCATTGAGAAGGGCCATTATGGCCGTATCGCACCACGTTCCGGCTTAGCTGTAAAAGCTTCTATAGCCACCGGAGCTGGCGTCATTGACTCAGATTATAGGGGGGAGGTAAAAGTCCTCCTTGTAAATCATTCCGATAAGGAGTTTAAAGTCAATCTCCGAGATCGGATCGCCCAACTAATAGTAGAAAAAATTCAAACCCCTGTCATAAGAAAATATGACCGCTTTGAAGATCAAACAGAGTGGGGTACAAAGGGATTTGGGAGTATGGGCATGAAAAGAGTCAAGCACGAATGGCTCAACACAATAGATCCATGGACTATAGGATGGATGAGACGCCAAATTCATGAAAGTGAAGAGAGGGCGATGGACCATCTGAAATCCTTTGTCCACCATGAGAGACGTCCCGAGGTAGACAAGGATCTAGTAAGAAACCTCCGAACCTTGTCTGATGAAGACATGACCGTGTATCTGTGAGATCTCCAACGAAAACCAAAGTTTAAAAAAGCTTCTGAGCGAAGGAGACATAGAAACTCCCTTGAAATCCCCGTCGTCATACACACCGACAATGAACAGAACCTAGAGGTTAAAGCGTTGGTAGACTCCGGATGCACAGGATCCGCAATAGACAAGGAGTTCATAAAAGAAAAGGGCATCTTGACCAATAAGCTGCCGATACCAGTAAAAGTTTATAACGCCGACAGCTCTCTCAATAAAGCCAGTCAAATTACTGAGTTCACGGTAGTCGAATTAAGAATAGCTGACCATAGCGAAAAGATAGCCCTCTCTGTTACGAGCCTCGGAACCAATACCGTTTTCCTCGGACACGATTGGCTTCGACTACATAACCCCAACATCGACTGGCCAACAGGTCGGATCGAATTCCAGTGTAAAGACGATCATATGCCGGAGTTAGGAGAAGCCGAAGACAATGATGAGGAAGACGAGGAGATAAAATACTCTGAAGGCGATAGACTGTTCCAGTTTGATCTCAATTGGCTTTTTAGAAATACGGCCACTGAGATCGCCGCGAAGGAATATGCTACCAAGAAAAAGAAAACCTTCGAGGAAGCAGCACTATCATATATACATGACTTCGCAGATGTCTTCGCAAAAGAGTCATTTGACGAACTCCCACCCAGGAGACCATGGGATCACGTGATCGAACTGCTCCCTGGTGAGCACGTTATAGATTGCAAGACCTACCCACTGGGCCCAGGAGAACAAAAGGAGTTAGACGACTTCCTGGAGGAAAATCTAAAAAGCGGACATATCCGACCATCTAAGAGCCCCTTTGCCTCTGCTTTCTTCTTCATCAAGAAGAAAGATGGACGACTTCGTCCCGTACAGGATTACCGGAAAGTAAATGCTATCACAGTATGAAACCGGTACCCACTGCCCCTCATCAATGAATTGATAGATAAGCTTAAATCAGCCAAATTCTATACCAAGTTCGACGTGAGATGGGGGTACAACAACGTACGAATAAAAGAAGGAGACGAGTGGAAAGCGGCATTCCGCACAAATAGAGGACTATTCGAACCCTTAGTAATGTTCTTCGGGCTGACCAATTCACCCGCTACTTTTCAAACTATGATGAACTCCTTGTTCAAGGAGCAAATCAATCATGGAGTCGTTGTAGTCTACATAGACGACATAATGATCTTTACGAAAACCCTTGAAGAACATCGAGAAGTAGTTTAAGAAGTCCTCACTACCTTAAGGAAAGAGCATCTATACCTTCGACACGACAAGTGCGATTTCGAAGTAAAAGAGACCGAGTTTCTGGGAGTTATCGTCTCCCAAGATCGTGTCAAGATGGAGCCCAAAAAGGTACAAGCCATAAAAGAATGGCCCATCCCACAAAGCCGTAAACAGCTACGTGGCTTCTTGGGCTTCTTAAACTTCTACTGGCAATTTGTAAAAAACTTCGCCCAAATCGCAAGACCATTGAACGCCCTCACTTCAGAATTGAAAGAGTTCAAATGGTCACCCGAGTGTCAGAAGGCAATGGACACTCTTAAGGACACACTAACGTCTGCGCCAGCATTAGCCATGCCGACTGATGACGATTCACTCCAAGTCGAGACTGATGGATCCGGCATTGGAGTGGGTGCCGTGTTGTCCCAACTCCAAAACAGGAATTGGCATTCCATTGCGTTTATATTGAGATCTCTCAATGATGCAGAGCGCAATTATCATGCCGCTGACCTTGAAATGTTAGCCGTCATATTCGCTCTTAAGGAATGGCGCCAATACCTACTTGGAGCTAAGCATGTATTCGAAGTCCTCGTGGACCATAAAAATCTCGAATATTTCAAAAAACCTATAGATCTATCTCGCTGTCAAGCCCGATGGCAACAACTTATCCAAGAATACGACTTTGTGATAAAGCATAGATCGGGCAAGACTAATCCAGCCGACCCTCTGTTCAGGAGGCCAGATTATGAGAAGGGGGTAAACCTTGATAACAAAGACAAGATCCTCCTCCCCGATAGGTTTTTCGAAGATCACGAGAAAATTTGCACTCAGAACTGGTCGAGTATTGAATCCCAGATCACTCAGTATCAGAAGAAAGCAGAGCGATTTGCCCGTGAAGGACTTGAAAAACAAGGGACTCAATGGAAATGGGAGGACGGGTTAATAAAGTGGAAGGACCTGCTTTACGTACCGTATCATAAGGAACTCCACGAGCAGATTATCAAGGAGAACCACGACCACCCATTAGCAGGTCACCCCGGAGCTAAGAGGACACAAGACCTCATCATGACCCGATACTACTGGCCAACTATCCGAAAGGATGTAGAGGCCTATAGTAAAGGTTGTGATAAGTGTCAAAAGGCAAAAAACCGGCCTACTCCTCAACACACTCCTCTACACCCAATGAAATCCCATCATCTCCATGGGAAATAATCTCTGTCGACATCATCGGCCCCTTACCCGAGTCACAAGGGAAAGACGCCATTTTAACGATAGTAGATCGCTTTTCGAAGATAATTCACCTGTTTCCAGTATCTTCGACTATCACTGCAAAAGGGGTAGCCACAATATTCCGAGACCATATATTTAAGTTACATGGGACCCCGAAGAAGGTGATCTCAGATCGAGGTCCCCAATTCATCTCCAATTTCATGAGTGACTTATACTCACTCCTCCACATCCAAGGAAATCCGTCAACGGCATACCACCCGCAAACGGATGGACAAACGGAGCGAATGAACTCAGAAGTGGAGCTCTACCTTCAAATCTACATTAACCACAAACAAAACGATTGGGTCGATTGGCTAGCCTTAGCAGAATTCGTGCACAACCAAAAGACGTCAAGTGCAACGAAGTTCTCCCCATTCATTCTCAACTACGGCCAACAACCGCTCATCTCAGTCGACGGGGTACAAAAAGTCTGAAGCAACGAAGCACAGGAGTTTGCAGAGCAGATGAAAGAAACGCAACGACAAGCAAAGGAGGCACTAGAAAAGGTGGTGGCGGACATGAAAAAGTATTACGACTGAACCAGCAGGAAGGTGGTCAAATACCAAAAAGGGGACAAGGTATTGATAGATGGAAAGAATATCAAAACCGACCGACCCACAAAGAAGCTCGAAGACAAGCGGTACGGCTGCTTTGAAATTGTCAAAAAGGTTGGCCCGGCCGCATACGAGCTCAAGATCCCTACCACGTGGAGAGGGATTCACCCAGTTTTCCACGAGTCACACCTGTGGCCTTATCACAAAGCCACCTACCCCTCTCAGAAAACAACACCGCCACCACCTCCAGTTGTCGTTAAGCAAAACAAAGAATACGAGGTAGAGTTCATCGTCAATTCCAGAGCCAGACGAGGCAAAGTCGAATACCTCGTTCACTGGAAAGGATACCCACGAGAAGAACGCACTTGGGAATCCAAAGAAAATCTCTCTAACGCAAAAGACACATTAAAGAAATTTTGGCGCAAAAACCCCAAAGCAGTCCAGCAGAACACCCCAGATGCAAACGCCCTATGTGATTGCCCCTCGTGTGCTCGAGGAGTCCCCCTATTCTCCAACCCCGCATTCAAATCCTTCGCATCCTCCCTTACTCGTCTACCATCCCATTTATTTGATATCCCCACTGTCTCAGAGCGACAGTCCTAAAAAGGGGGTAATGTCAGAACTGTTACTCTCACTTTGCTTTTCCTTACATCTTTCCTTATCTAATCTAATCTTATCGCACAGCCACCATCTTATCTTACCCTTTACCATAGAATGTTCCATCAGATTCCACGCCTACCCTAAGGTGGTCTGTGCGCATAGGGTTGTAGTATATAAAGGTAGCCAGTAGTTACCTTGTACTTTCTCACGCTTGGAATTCAGATCATTAGGCTCACACAGTTTGTGGTTGAGTACTGACACATATGGTCTCCTTTGTGGCATGCGTGGCAGCAACATACTCTGCTTCAGTCGTCAAGAGAGTGACCAGCTCCTGTTTACGTGAATCCCAGAGAATGGCACCACCATCTACAAGAAAGGCGAAGCCAGTTATGGCATGACAATGCTCTTGTGATGCTCTGTCAGCATCAGCGTAGCCAACTAAACTACTCTTCTGAGTTCTGTAGGTTAGCTGCCAATCTTTCATACCAATGAGATAGCGATAAACTCTTTTGAGCGCTTCCCAATGCGCCCACCCAGGATTCTCCATAAACTGAGCAAGCGTGGATGTGGCGAATGCGATGTCTGGTCGAGTACCGACCACCAGGTACATAAGCGATCCAAGTGCGGCACGGTAGGGCACTTGACACATTTTGGCAGCTTCGAGAGCAGACTGTGGTGACTGGTTTCAAGAGAGTTGGAGGTTTGGGTCCATTAGGATAGACAAAGGCTTAGCATCAGTGAAATTATACTTTGTCAGTATCGCAGAGATGTACGGTTCCTGCGAGAGCGCTATAGTCTGAGCTTCATGATCATGTGTGATTTTCATCCTGAGTAGCCAATGAATTGGCCCGAGGTCCATGATTTTAAATCGACAGCCGATTTCACCTTTAAACTCTCTGACAAGCTCTTTTGAGCTGCCAGTCACCATGCAATTGTCGACATGGGAGGCGAGGATGAGCAGGTGCGTACCAATCTGGGTGACAAAAACACCCCAGTCAGCGTCCATGCATCAAAACCCAAGTTCCTCCAGCTTGGCACACAACCGTTTGTACCATTTGAGTGCGCCCTGCTTTGACCCATACAGTGCAACCCTGAGACAAGCGACGACATCGCGCCCTTGCTTATCGTAGCCAGGAGGTAGTTTCATAAAGATGATTTCATTGTCGTCCAGCTTGCCATTGAGAAAAGCGCTCTGGAAGTTGAAAACATTGATCTCCCAGTCGTATCAGGCAGCTATAGCAAGGATTAAGCAGAGGGAGGCAAGACGAGCAACGGGGGCATAGGTTTCATAGTAATCAACACCGTGGAC
>JBBPQW010000242.1:0-28660 GCA_038092695.1 Boletus rubropictus
TACCACTCATACCCAGTGTTCTGTGGGTCAGTGAACAGAAGTCACAGTCACTGACCGTAAACTTTGCCACCATTCATTTGTACGTGACTTACAGCGGTTCCATGGTCCCCCACAAAGTTGCGAGTCGCTAGTAGATGCTTGACCATCCCCTAATTGGAACCCACCGCGCGGCGGGAACACTCAGACAGACAGAACGCGCGCAGAGAATCTTTATCGAGCAGGGACAAGAACTACGGCTATATATATGTACTGGGACTAATGACGTAGCAGCTTGGTGACGTCGTGGATGACGTTGAGGATGAGGATGGAATGTGGATGGGGCGTGGCTTACACTAATGTACTAAAAATTTCAACCAGTGCATTGCCCGAGCCTGAGAGCAACAGATAGATCAGAACCAAATCAGTGCCAGACAGTGCGGCTCTCCTCGAGACCTATATCAGTCAGCCAACCACCCTCCTTTGCCATCTTTGTGACTGTGAGCGCTTACTGACCCGCAGAACACTGCACTATTAGACGTGGTACAGTACACATTTGTACGTTCATAATATCCGCATTGTAGTCACGTGAAGGACCTGTACTGGTCGTCTTGATCTCTCCCTTTACCAAGTTTACACGTTATCAACCCCTTGGCTATCTTGATGACTCCTCGTCAGCCAATCAGCTCATCGACAGGCTATGCTGCGTATGTCTTTACTCTTGCGCCCAACTGTCTAAAATGAGCATGCAATAGTCAGCTTGGAACACTCTGTAAGATCGAGAGTCTCGGAGGATCTACCGGATATGACGCGAATCCGGATACATTCAGTGACTTTGTTCCAGCGAGTGAACTGACGTTCTAATCAATACGTGGGCTGACCACTCGGGTGACGATGGATCCCCAGGCCCTTGACCCATTCGACTCCGAGTAATTTCACTCCTTTCTTTGTTGTATTCTTCATCTTCACTGTATTCATTATAGCGTCTGGACTAAAGCCATTAATGAACTGGCAGAAAATGCAACGGAACTATCCGCACAAGCGTTGAAAGCTAAGCTACAGGCCGAGCTCGATTTGCAGCACTTCGTATGTTGGCGCTATGCAAAAATGTCGCTCTGTCCTGCATTGACCCGTGTAATCACAGAACCCAAAAATAGCACAAAAACAGCGGTAAGTTATGCGTGTCATGTTTCTGGTCTCCATCCAATGTGTAGCCTCACGTTCAAGTATCTCCGATATCATCAAGGGAATAGAGTCCCTTGGCGGATCTTTTGGTTTCCAGAAGTTTATGGAGAACTCTGGGACTGTGTCATCCCAGCCCAATGACCTCCAAGTTGTCGTTCCATTTGAGACTCAAATGGCCGCTGATGGGTGGCCTCACTGCTATGCTACGGGCTTTATCCGGAGCACTCTGCTCATCACAAGACTTGACATTTTTTCCAACCAGCATTCTGGTTCAGGGCATGCGTGGGGACCTGCTCTTGGTGTCGGCAATTTGCAGGGTACCCTGTTTTACTCAAGCTTCGATGGTGACAGCTTCAGCTTTGAAAACATTTCTGTTGGCACCAAGGCCTTGATGAGGTTGAATGGTGTCGTCACTTCCTTCTTTGCAGGGGCGTTGATCGGGGTCAGCAAAGGCTTCACATTTGAAGGCAGCTGGAGCTGGTCAACGGAGTGGCACTAGTGAGAAGGGTCACACTCCTCCAACGTGTCGTCATCTATAAGGGGTACAACAGAGCGCCGGGAACTGCTCATGTACAAATAGCCCCTTTTTCTAAACAGATCACGTGATACAGTATAACCTTTTTTTTTCTTGCTGCGATGGCACCCAAGGCACGAACAATGCAAGACTCGTCAAGCGACGACGAGGCCCCTGAGATTGTTTCCCGATCGGCGTCCAAAGCCGACGCGAAACGCAGTCAGAAAGCCCTACGCGACTTTGAGGCGGAGGAAAAAGCACGCAGAAAGGCGCGTAATCGGGCAAAAGATCAAAGGCTGAAAGAAAGAGCGCGTGTGACCAAAGGTGGGAGGGCAGGCGAGAAGTCGAAAGGTGTCAGATTCACGGACCAGGAGCTGGAGGGGGAAGACGAAGGAGGCAGTGGCGAGGACGACGGGAAGGAGGGTGGAAATGTGGAAGTGAGGATGTTGAGAGCTATGAGGGATGCGGCAGATGAAGCGGAGAGTAGCAGAGGAGAGGCCGGCGACGAGGATGACGAATTCAGGGGGTTTGGGCAGGGAATGGATTTGGACGATGGCATGTCATCGGCGGAGGCTCCAACGGATGACGACGAAATGGACGACGAAGACGAAGACGAAGGGATCACACCACTCCAAACGAACATCCACAAATCTAATAGAAAACCCGTCTATCTTGCAGACGAGCTATTCACAGCTGCTTTTGCCTCCCAAAAATCCAAACCGCCCCCCAAGAAAACCATAGAGTCAGCTGAACAGCAAACGGTCAGAAAACGACGGCGAAAATCCAATGCGCATCCAAAGGACCTAGTGATTGGGTACGTCTTCTCGGCTTCAGTTGGTGAAGCACTCATTTCAGATTTAGTGGCCGTACCATCCGCACGTTACCCCAACTCTCGGATCCACAATTACAAGCCACAGCAAGAAGTATCCCGTCTGCACACGCTCGCAGATTCGTGGACCAAAATCTGGCTTTGGAAGGCAAACAAGCATTTCTCATGGCCAAGGGAAAAGGATGGGAAAGACGGCCGGGTAAATCAAGTTTTGCATTCAGTTTACGCCGCTCGCTGATACAATATTCCCCAGCGAATATCGGGGTCATGAAATCTCAAGGAGCACCGCACGGATTTGCTCGGATCACGCGATAAAGAAATCAGCTATTCCTCCGCTTATCAGTTGGCTCAGTCATGCCTCCCAGTACCACGACGATTATTCCGAATCTGGACATGTAGAAATGGTTTCATGGTAATGCCCCACTCTCAGCCGGTTTCGGGCCCCTTGTGGCTGCTCTGCCGTTGTAACTCTGCCATCCGATATCGGCAAACCATGCTAGTCTGACGAATGTATTGAGTTGTGGATACTTTTGAGTGATAGTTGTGTCGAGAAGAAAGATAATAAAGGGTATATTTTTGTGAGTTATTGACCTAAATGAGTATGTCACGGGATGACTGCCTAGACATAACGGACGGACTTACTAATCGATATCACTGAGCGGCCGGAAGATCTCAACTCGCACTCTTTGTTAGGGATCATTGGTAACCAGAGTAGCGACTACCAATGATCCCTACAAAGAGTGCGAGTTGAGATCTTCTGGCCGCTCAGTGTGATATTGGGTCTGGTGACCGATTAGTAAGTCTGTCCATTATGTCTAGGCAGTCATCCTGTGACAGAGTGCCTCAAGTCTTTTGGAACGCCAGCCCACGAAATTATGATACTGTATCCTCATCCAAAAAAGCCTGTGATATGCACCATCCGCAACCTGTGTGATTCGGCAGGAGCGTGGTCAGCCTGAAAAAACTCGGCACGGAATGTGTGGTACTCACATCCGCCAAGGCTAGTACCTCGCCCAGGATATGTTCCTGAGCCTCAGGATTGTTGCGTTGTGTTTCAGATCGCTCGGAATACGAGTGAGGGTATTAATCCCAGTAACAGGTAGCCTATAGTGAGCTGAGCATTAGGTCGGCTTGGATTGTAGATACGATTGGCCAGCTGCTACTGTATATTGTCATAGTCGTTCTCGCGTCCAGCGCCCCGGACGGGGACATGGAACCAATCTGCCCCGGGGAAGAACCGAGTGACAAGAAGGTAGGGGACACATTGGTTGTTGTCTCTAGAGCGAGGGATGACGGCCAGCTATGAGTCTGTGTGTCCAGGCGGGCACAGAAAAGCGGAATAAGCAGGTTTCGCGTTCTGCGAGTGTCGCGGTCGAATGCACGGCAATGCTACTGAGGGTCTTCTCTTGCCATGTGGGTTGTACGAAGAATTTAGAAAGACTCCATCTGTAACACTCCGTTCAACGGAATGTTTTCATCCGGTCGTGTTTCGAATGTAAAAGGATGGCGAGGGTGAAGAACAATTCCAGTCCGTAGCTTATCCCATGGACCACACACTGCTCAACCTCGGAGGGCAAGGTGGTCACCTTGACAATAGTCCCAGCTTGTCGGTGTTCGATCTTCCTGTCCAGCCTGGCGCGAATCCCAGTCCGCAGCCACTGGCGACTCGAGGAAGCAACGACAACACTGACATTTTCACAACAGCAAGCGCCAAAACTACAGATTCACCGCAGTCTCCCAAGATCACGGTGATATCGGGCGGTTCTGGCGGAAATGCTATCTGCTCCGCGTTCGACAACGCGTGTTATGTCCTCCCCGTTTCGGATGACGGGGGTTCATCCAGTGAGATCATTCGTGTCCTCGGAGGACCATCCATAGGTGCGTCAACCTCTGCGTTTCTTTCATCGTGGCTCGCTGACTTGGGGCATGCGCAAGGTGATATTCGCTCCAGACTTGTCCGTATGATACCTCCAGCACCCCCGAGCTCTCCCCTCGGTGCCGTGCGCACGCTTCTTTCATACAGGTTACCCGCGAAAGTGTCCGAACGTGAAGCCCGTGAAGGATGGAGAAACATCATAGAAGGGCACAGTCCTCTCTGGTCCGGAATTCCCAATGACCGCAAAGAAACTATCCGAGGTCCGTTACAACTGCTTTGCGTGAATATATTAACTTTCTGAGCCTTGTAGGTTTTCTCGTCTACTTTGAGAACGAGGTGCTCAAATGTGCTCACAAGAACTTCTCCTTTTTGAACGGAAGGTAATACTCGTGTACCTTGAGGAGACACTCGCTCAAATGACCATGTCCTAGCATCGGAAATTATTTCATTTCTGGTGCTCAAATATTCTTTCGATCCTTAGCATCAGCTATATTCTTGTTCGCATCCATCACCAACAGTCAGGTATGTCCCACCTTAGGAATGCGGCTCTGCCGTCGATTGACAGGCTACGTGGAGGCGAATATACTGCCAGTGATAGTTACCAACCACACAGTCACTATTGCTGCAGAGCTAGTAAGTCTCATGTTTCAGCCGGGGTAGTGCAGCTAGGGATGTCCTTCCCAACAGGAAAATGGAACCAGACTCGTTGGACAGTGCGAGATTTCCCATCCCGTGAATCCCTTGTCATCGTTTAAGGAAGACACTTCAGAGATGGATGCATTTTCCCTCGTGGATGGCATGGGTGAAAGCATTCCCCGTCGATCTAACATTATGTACAGCCAAATAGACAAAGACCGCGGCTATGAACCTCTGCAAGCCAAGATATACAGTGGGTAGATCGCTGCACAGATCTCGTGAATTTTGAACGGACCATCTTGAATAGGGTTGTATTACATCAACGCGTACGGCCATGAGGTACACCCCACACCGAACCCCGAGTTCATCCAGACAGTTGCGACCTCCGAGGCCTTGGTGTACTCCTGTGGCTCGCTCTGGACGAGGTAAGCTCGGAGTTGTGTTGGTGGTTCTGAATGACACGGCCACAAACAGTATCATCCCCTGCTTAGCCCTTCGTGGTGTGGCGTCTGGAATCGCACAATCTAACCTTTTACGGGCTAAAATCCTACTGTGTGAGCGATGTCGCACCTTCGGGATCTGTACTGCTTTTTCCCCTGATATCACGCAGTAAACGGAGAGAATGACAGGGAAACAGACGGTTACACAGCCGTTGACTATGTCAAGTAAGCAAGTTACTGCTCGGATGCGACCTCTCAATCTCGTACGTTCCCAGAGCCATCGCAGGGGTGCTTAACTCCAATTACCAGAGGTCATTCTACGGCCTCGGGAATACAAGTACAGTTTACCCGGTCTCGGCGTTCATTACCCATCTCGTCTGGCTCGATGGAACGTCTATTGAGGTAGACGTGATGGCATTAACAGTGAGTTTCGACTCCATTATTCATCGATGCTCTAACGTTTGTTCGTCCTTTAGGAGTTAGGTGTCAGGTCTATCATGGTCAGGGGTGAGGTCCAAGGTAATGCGGATCAGGGTCCTCGGTATGATGCGGACGTGGTTAGACACGCGCTTGCACGGATTCTGGCAGGATAATTTACTTGCTGTTCACGTCAAAGACTATGTCACAGCTGTTCCCCCTGCGATTCTTTTGGAACCATTGATCAGAGGCTTACCAGCCAGACCAGGAAACAGGTATCCTGTTGGGCGTGTAGTGTCTTCCGGGCTCTACCCATCCCATCTGGTCTCGGTTGCGTTTACTCGTCCCCATCAGTCTGCCCTTGGACGAGGTTCCACAGGTTACTGAAGCTCCGACTGCAACTTGCACGTCGAGTCCATTTTGAAGGTGGTAATGGCCTACATGCACGGGGCCACAGGTTCTTGTTCAGAACACGTTCCTGGTAGAGCCTGGGCCCGCCTACTAAGCTGGCTCCGCACCTCCAGCTTCGACGTGTCCAGTGGTATGTTTGATCAAATCGGCTGCGAGAATGTCACTCGTCCAGGACACGTTTACGAAGTTGATTGTGAAAGTCGAGTAAGGCTCCCTACAGAGGACCTTTCGGAGCGGTTCTTACGAGGATACCGCATACCCATGTGAATGTAAGATCAGAACGCCGTCTTTTGATCGTCAAGCTTTACGTCTGGCTTTAGGAAACTTGTGTGTGAACGTTCTCACTGCTGGCCCAAATTCCTCACAGGACGGAAGTAGGATGGCCTTGATACACGCCCTTGCTGAACCACTGCCTCTGAGACGATGACACTACGCCTGCGTCAACTCTGGGACGGGTGAAAGACTCTTCCGTTGCTCAAGTATATAACAACCGCCCTCTGATTGCCACTCGGGGTTAAAGGTGAAACTAGGGTGGGCAGGACAAGATGAAACAAGGGGATACACGGGGGTCGAGCGGTTGCAAGATCGCAGTGCTATCGTCATGGCCCCTGGCGTGCGACAGTGGGTCCTTCAACCACTGCCTTGGAGCACGGTCATGAGAAATGCCCCTCGGTTCAGTTTACGAAAGTGTCATGAGGAACACCTAAAGGATGCGCCCGGACCTCGGACTCGCCTTGAGCTTGAATTGCTGCATTATCCTCAACTTCTTCATCGACGAACTCCTTGACGCTTTGCATGCTGGCCTTCCGAGCGCTGGGCTAGAGGTTTATCCCATAAAAAGCATACATATGAGTCCTTCGCGGGCCCAATCTCCATACCCAGGTGCGTGTGATAGATCAGAGATATCGATTTCCCAACGACAACTGTTATGGTGCGGGTAGCTCACGAGGTTCATAGACACCAGCAAAAAGTTCGTGCACGACGCCAAGAACAACTTGGCCAATGACAGCGGTACCCCTCGTGAACCGTGTGCAAGCCATCGCCGTGCACCAGATTTCGAAAGCGAGAGTGACGAGGAGACGGCGACGCATGCAGCACCAACACCAGATGGGCACCCAACGCCTGGCGCCCTCTCATCCGTGAGTCCGATCGTCCCTTTCGCATCGTCATCGCACACATCTCCATTCGATGTATTACTCAAAACACACATGACCCCCATCTTATGTTTCCAACGCTCAGGCTGATCACGTCCAAGTGCAGGGCGAACCGATCACAAGTTTGATCAGTCTTGATCGGAAAGCGGGTCCCCGTGTACGATTTCGTTCGCGCGTGCGGATATCAGCAGGGATGGGTCGACGACGGCGATTTTCTGATGGGCTCCCCTCGAATGCATCCTCCATCTCTGGCTCGCCCTCGTCTTCGATCTCCGCTCCGCTGCGGACGCACCACACGGGAAAGAACGGTTGGGGTCCGTTGGGGAGCAGAATCAACCGGTTACGGTCCCAGGTCGCATCGTCCTATCTTCCTCCAAGCCATGGTGAGTATACGGGCAAGGGAAACGCCAACGCCAACGGGAATGCGCGGTGTGCGCGGTCTTGGCAGGCGATTCTGGACGATGATGATCGTGTGGATGAGCAAACACACCTTATGGCGTTTGCGACCCGATATTCTTACGTCGGGAATCGGTATGCGCACGACCGGCGCCATGACGATGAGGAGCAGGATCAGTGGTGGAGGGAGCAGCTGATGGAGGAAGTGTTTGGAAAGTGGCCAGGAAGGCTGCTTAATAGACATGTACGTCGTCCAACGTTCTCGAATGGCCATCGGTCGTTCACGGCCCTTTGCTACCTCCAGTGGTGGTGGTGGAATCTGGAACCTATCTTATGTTGTTTTTGCGACCCAGACGAGGAGTAGGATGGTACATCTCTGGATGACTGGATTCTATATACTGACTACTCAAAAAATGTACACGGTATGTCACAGCACTTGTATCATAATTCCTCTATGTCGTATGCTGCGTCACACGGCACTCTAAGATGGCTTGGTTGTTACAAAGTTGAGATCGTATCAGTGCTTAGGAATCATCATGGTAGGGGGCAGAGTCGTGATGGGAGGAAGCAAGCTAGCCGCGGTCTTGCGCGCATTTTGAATCAGAAGCTGATCCATGACAACGATGGCTGCCATTGCTTCGACGATGGGAACAGCACGAGGCACCACACAAGGGTCATGACGGCCTCGAGCGGCCAAAGTCCCTGGAGTCCCGTCATACTGAGCGGTGTTCTGCGCCTGTGAAATGGTGGCCGGAGATTTGAATGAGATCCTGTACCAGGTGATCCCCAGATGAGTTGCCTTGTCGGGGGAACCGAAATAATAAACTTACCTGAAGTAAATGTCTTCCCCGTTGGTGATCCCGCCCTGGATTCCTCCGCTCCAGTTGGTAAAGGTACCGAGTTTGCCGTTCTTGAGCACGAAGGGGTCGTTATGCTTGCTTCCGGGAATTTCGGAACCTTTGAATCCAGACCCAACTTCGAAAGCCTTAGTGGCGGGGATAGAGAGCATAGCATGGGCCAATTTGGCTTCGAACTTGTCGAACACGGGCTCTCCCAAGCCCGATGGGACGTTGCGGATAACACAGGTTACTATACCTCCAATTGAATCCTGAGCTTCCTTGGCACGGATAATGCGCTGACCGGGGCAAGGGCAGTGAGGTAAGATTAGGCAATCGAGAGAGCAGTGAACCCACCTTGGTCATCCGTTCAGCTGTTTCGGAGTGAGGGCAACGTGTAGTATGTTTGTCGACCTCTTCACGAGTAATGGTCGCCAGAAGCTGACGGAATTCGGGAGTGAGAGTGTCTTCGACCTCGTCGTTGTCTTCGTCAGCACCCGGGGTCATGGATGACGGTGCGACATTTGACGGTAAATGAATCTTGCCGACGGACGAGACGAACGCGACTATTTCAATGCCGTACACCACTTTCAGGTACTTCTCGGCGATGGCGCCAGCAGCGACGCGGCCTGTTCAAGTCGTCCTGTAAGGGATAGACACCGACGATGGAGTAAGTAATTTACCGATGGTCTCACGAGCGCTGCTCCGCCCACCCCCACTGCTTGCCTTGATGCCGTATTTTTCGAGGTAAGTGTAGTCCGCGTGACTGGGGCGCGGGTAAAGGTCTGTTTCAGAATAGTCCTTTGGGCGCTGATCCTCGTTTTTGACGAAGAGCCCGATGGGTGTTCCGAGAGTAACACCATGTTCGGTTCCGGATTGGATTTGGACTAGGTCCTTTTCATCCCTCTGTCGATGGAACGTGAGACGAGGAGGATGGAGCTATGATTGGACACTTGCAGGCGTAGTCAGGTTGCTCTGGCCGGGTCTCCTTCGAGTTAGCTGGACTTGGATGTCCGCAGCAGATAATTCAAGACCCTGGGGCTGGTCAGCCGGAAATGAGGCAATGTCACGAGTCATACCGGGGGACATCCATCAATAATGGCACCAACGGAAGCACAGTGGCTTTCGCCGTAGGTGGTGACGCGGAAGGCAGAACCAAAGGTCGACATTGTGGAACTGAGATAGAGAGTGTGGTGAGAGATAAACAGCAGGCGAAGGAGACGCTGGGATAAGGCGGACCTTTATAACGGTCGCTTGGTCGCCCCCGAGTCGGTACCCAGGCAGCGCAAGGCGATACTCCACCAAGCTAAAAGGTGATCCCCGATACGATGGTGACGATGAGTCAGGCTACAGCAGTGCCTCTCGGTTTCGGTGTTCTAGTGGTCGCCCAGTACTGGCCTCCTCAACGATATGCTCGACGTCGAGCGTGATCCCGTGGGAATAGCACTATAATCATCGTGTACAAAGGAGATCTTAATTCGCACTACGACCGCGACCTACCCACACCATCGCACCCGTCATCATGTCCGCCACTGGCTCAGTTTCTGGCGCGGTCGCTGCTGGGTCGAGGTCGCGCCCACAGGCAAGGAAGAAACCACGCGACGATGCAGCGTACTTTGGACCACCTACCGCGTCTAAAAGACAGGCAGTCGACAAGGCAGAAGGAGAGCCACGGGTCAAGAGAAAGCGCGTAGAACCACTGAGAAAAATAGACAGGGCAGGCGTCAGCGCGGAGGCAGAGGAAGAAAAATCAAGCGTATGTTTCGCATCACACGAGACTGCGGCGTTTGCGCGTACAGTCTGACGACAAGGCTCACCTGGTCGTGTCCAGATCGACTTCAAAAGCTTACCCATGACCACGCTCCACCGATATATCTCCCACTTCAACCTCATACCTCTCATTAGCCCCTCACCGCTCACATTCACCGACCCGCCTACGCCTGCATTCCTCTTGGAACCCACGCCTCTCAGTTCCCGAGCGCTTAGCCCTCTTGTCATCCCTACGCCGGCGAATCGCCCACGAAGGGACCCAAAAGACCAGAGTCGGAGACGCAGTTCGCGCCTGTTGGAGGAGAACGAGACACGCACGTTAATAATATCTGACGTTGCAGAGGTTCATACATTATTGGCGACCTTGGCTGAGAGACATTTTCAGGACTACGTGGTTGACGAGATCGATACGCTGGCATCCTTCATGGTCAAAACAAAATGCGATTAATGTAACCTCATAGACGCGCGCTGGTCGCTGTTCAAGGAACTGCATCATGTTTAACTTGCATTCCGTCCAATGTATTCCCTTCACGCTCCGCACCGTCGTCGTGTCTCTAGTGGATGAAAAACCACCGTGAAATTTCCGCCCCCTGAATGTTGACTAAGCAACATCCTAGAAAAACAAATCGGTGGTGGAGGTATTTCGATCTCGTCTTTGTTCTACGATCAACGTTGAAGCTTGCAGTACTCTATGTGGCATCGAGTCTCTATCGAGATGCGTCCAGGCCAGATTCCATCCGTTCTATTCGTCACTGAACAAACACGGACTTTTACTTGGTCTCGCGGCTCTCATGAAGCTGCATTTTTGTGGCACGAATGAAATGCAACGAGTGCGGCCATTATCATTTTCCCTCTGACTTGGTGATTGACTGGCCCCACTGCAGGCAACCTCGGTGATCGCGGTGAAAGTGGCAAGCGCAAAGTGGCGGGCCTTGCCAAACCAGCACCACTGATGCGAGCAAGAGCACTGACACTGATACGTCGTCGGACCTCCATCTGATCGAATTTGATTTCGTTAGCCCTCGACCCACTGTCGCTGAAAAGGGTTCGAGAACGAGGGGCCATTATTTCATTGTTGGACGTGTCAATTGGAACGATCCATCGACTCCTATCTTGGACTTGGTTCCATTTCGTCCGCCGCAAATGCCATAAGGCTTGTTGGTATCGCTGGTCACCGAACGCAATTCTGCAAAGGCATAATTCTCGCCTCGCATTCCGACACTTGAATGCCATCTCAAGTCATCGACAAGCGAGCCCACACGACCAAGCTTGTTGTCTCCAAAGGTTTCAATGAAGGCGATACCCTCACTGTGGAATGCATCACGTACACTTTATCGATATTGGATGCTGCCTTGTACCCCCGTTGCGTTAGGTTTCATTGTTCTACGCGGATCTCTTGATGACGCCATATACATGCGTTTGTCCCCTTTCTCGTTAGGCGTGCTGTACCGTATCCATAGCGATCATTGTCCATGCAGTGATGGCACGACCTCGGGAAACAGCGATGGGAACAAGGCAAGGGTAAAACACCGTGTCCATGCACGAACAATCCCTGAGGAGCAGCATGTCATCCATGTGGATGCAGGGGTCGTCGTCTCGCCACTTGCCACCCAACATTAGTATCCATTTTCTGACAGTGATTACCTCGAACGAACATCTCCCTCCTTTTTTTAATGAATGCTTGCTCTGCGACACGAGTGGGTCTTACGTCGCATCGAAAAGTCGTCCTTGGTGTTATGTCCAACGTGCAACGTCCGCGGCGACCCACCAGCGTCCGTCATTTCTTCTCAGACCACGATAACGTTTGTAGATGAAAGATACACACACACACCTGTCTGATACTCGTGATGGGCCTGATCCGACGGCTGTGCGTCCCGGAGACGATCGAGGGATCCCGAGGGATGGAAAACGATAAAAATAGGCTCCATCCCTCCATCCCGTCCGCCCAAACCCCAACGGTGCTAACCCCATTCGACTATCTCAGACGAAACAGCTGTGGCATGATCGGACAAGATCAAACGGAAAAAAAGAACAGAAGAATGATGGGCCGAGCATTGGTTCCTAAAGCCAGGAATGCGGAAAAACGGCAATGAACGGGTTCCGCGATCTGATATATATGGACCCACGTCAGGAAGGGAAGCCACTGATGGGCTGATGGGGGCGGAGAGGTCCGCGAGCCAGCGCATGATCATGTCAGATGGTGTGCGCAGTCTGTTCCGTGTGGAAAGGCTGATAAGGCGTTCCTTTCCTGGGTGGATCTGAGATCGACCCAACCCCTGGTTTACGCCAGGGAACATAAGCTATTGGAGCGCATGGAACACGTCAAACATGAGGAAAGATTCGATAAAGCACTCATGTGCACGTCCTGCATGCCGCCCGCATCACGGTCCTTCGCTCGTCCCCTGCGAGCTTTGGTACTCCCATTCCGATCGGTCAGGAGATGACTGGAGACAGGTCGGCGATGTGTTGAATGCGGCTCGGTATCCCGTACAATCACCGACAGCGACTTCGATTTCCTCAAGATGTGTATGCGTTGCCACTCCTTGTAATCCATATCAGTGAAACGCCGCACTCTTGTAATTAAACTGCGCTGCACACTCACTAATTCGTCCGAGGTAACAAACCGGCACCGAGATAAAGGAGTGCGAGGGCATGTGCGACGCAGCTGTCTCACGTTCGAGGGCTTAAATAAAATGGGTCTGTCCATCAATCTATGAAAAGCGGACGACTTTTTGGCCACGTCGGAATGCAGCCCCGCAGTCAAAGGACCCTTGCTGGGTCGATCCCATCGGTTGTCCAGTGTGGAAACGGACCGACACCTGTAATGCGTGCCACCAAACACGTGTCATCGATTCTTGTCAACCTGTGGGAGCTTACGAGTGCACCTTCTCAGGGATGCTACTTCGGTCTCTCAGGCAGTTGGCGCAGTGTGGTCCACCGGGGAATAATACCAGCCCTGACGCAAAAGCACGCGTGAAACAATCATTAGCTTCTATTGATCGATGGTCATGAAACGGTGGAGTCTGAATCGGAACTTGGTCTCTTTTCCAAAATTCCATCCACGATACCAAATTCGAGTGCTTCTCGTGCTTTACACAATGTGAACGTGACGATACATAGCATGTACGTGCCAAACCTTACCTGTCATGAAGTAATCGCGTTCTAACGCCTTCTCTGAGAACAAAATCTAGTTCAGAACAGATCCCCAAGCGGAAGGTACCCATACCAAAACGTTCCAACCCTGATACCTCACTTTCTCCTTCTTTGGCGCAATGCCGCTGATATATACCAGTTAGTAATTGGCGCACACGAAGGATCTCCCTGGCGTGAATAGCTATATCGGAAGCTTGTCCCGAAGTCCCCCCAGATGGTTCTAGAGGCGGAAAATAAGTTTTGATGTGATGGCAGTACCAAATCCCGGGCTTACGATGAATCATAATGCTAGCGTTCGGAAGACAATGACGCTTCCCATTTTCACCTATTACATGCTCGATCATGATCAAGAACCTTTAGCTCGACGGACGTACCTGCGGCGAGCAGCAAGGAACCCATGGAACATGCCTGTCCAATGCAGTAGGTATGTATGGGCGATGAAACATACTGGCAGTCGACGGAACGAGTCACTTCACTTCCGAATTCCTTGAATTATGAAACAAACCTGCATCTATGACGCATCAATTCGAATCCTTGGAAGAAAGCCTTCACGTTTACAGTGTCATAAATAGCCAAGCCGGCAGTCACACTCCCACCTGGAGAGTTGATGTACAAGTGGATTGGTTTTGACGTTTCTTCGGCTTCGAGAAAGAGCAGTTGGGCAACGATCAACGCTGAATCCGTGTCTCTGATCTAGGGGTTCCATTCGACGGTCGATGTCAGCTCGCAAGCATCAAAATAAGTGAACCTTACGGGTCCATATAGCATGATCACTCGTTCACGCAGAAGTCGCGAAAATATATCATACGATCGCTCGCCACGGGCCTACGTGTGCAAGACGCCAAGTATGAGAGATCCCGTGCATAAAAGCCCGCTACATGTACTCACAGTCTGCTCAATCACAATGGGCACGAGGTTCGCGGAAGGTGTGTCCCAGCTGGTGGCAAGGGGATGAAAACGGCGACTCGTTGGCCTTGCTCCAGGAAGCAACTGCTTGCTGGCCGTTCTCCACGCGCTCCTGAACATTCTGAGGCTGATGGTAAGGGAGAACGAGTGTGGCTTTTTGGCCACGTGATTCGGTACGCGCACAAAAGTTTGTTGACACGCACGGTCAGTCAGTACGAGGTTCGTCACAACGTTATTGTCTCGCGCGCTCACACATTCAATGGATTTCAGACTACTCTGCGGACGTTGAGTGCGATGGACGCACACCGCAGGTCCAAGGAGGCACCAATGGACTTTCAATTTACGTCTCGCCCCTCTAGCGAGACAAAACCAGCCTGGGCACCTCCTGACGACCCGAACACGTCTCGCAAACGTACGTTTCCATGTCCTCCACACACACGTGTACGCATCCCAAACAGCCGTTCCCCAGGCCCTTTCAATGACTTGAATCCGGCCTTCCCCACATCCCCCCTTACGCCCATGTTTGGCGAAAACCGTAATGTTCCTTTCATCTTCCAAAGTCCTCCACCACAAACGAATGCTTCATATCCGTGGGCGCCACCACCCAACTTCTCTCCCCAAAAAGCATTCCCTCGACCTCCTGCTCTGGAGCTTCACGATGTGGACATGTCTGACCTGAGTCCTCCGAAAACAGAGGAAAGTGAAAAGGAAAACGGTCGGAATGTGGCGACCGGCGGTCTGAGAAGGGTGTACAAGCAACGCCAGAAGGCACGCGCCCAGTCTCGTTCCAAAGGCAATGAGGAAGATCCGGAACAAACAAGCGAAGATGAATCTGAAGACGACAGAGTTGCCAGACCCCTGACACAGAATACGTCAAATCACTACACGCTCAACATGCCCTCTGCGGCAGCCCCTCAATCTGACATGCCGTATGTGTTGCTCGGGTGAGCTCGTGTGCATAGCATGTGCGGTCTGATGGTCTGACGGGGTACAGCTATCTCCAATTCTTCTTCAACCTGGCACTTGTGCTAGTTTTCCTGTACTTGCTTGTGCAGTTCATTCTTACGGTTCAACGTGATGTTCAACATCGAATCACGGAACATTCCATGGGTATGTTTCTATATCAACAGCTGCGTCGAGCACTGCTTATTGGGGACTGTGTTAGATATCGTACAGGAGATCGGAGTTTGCGCCACCCAATACAAGAATAACTATTGTGAGACTAACCAAATCCCTGCGATGACACATCAATGCGCTGCTTGGGAAACCTGCATGCATCGCGATCCAACCACAGTTGGTAGGGCACGCATTGGTGCTGAGCTTATTGCCGAGGTCGTAAATGGATTTGTTGAACCGATCAGCTGGAAGACACTAGTAAGTGTTTTATGATGAGCAACGTTCTCACAGCTCTATAGGACTGAATTACTGGGCGGCGCACAGGTGTTCTCGTTGACGTCACTCTCCTTCCTGACGCTGTTTGTCAATACGTTACTGTCGTTATACCGGTCACGTCATCAACCTGCACCAGGTTCGCCAACGTCGTATCCCGTTGCACCGGTTCCATCGTTTCATCAGCCTTATCTCCCATTGCGCCCTAATTTGGAGGCATATCAAAAGGGTAAGGCGGATGATTCCTTGGAAGATGCACCTCGCCGAAGGCGGTTGGCAGGTGGACAGGCAATTAAAGTGAAATAACGTGCCGTATCGCACATCGGACCACTCGGATCACAAGGATAGTCCATAGAAGCCTATTAAACCATGCCTTTTGTTGGACCTTGGTCAGACCGCATCAAATCATACCACCGTCTGGGGAATTAAGCGATGACGAAATATAGTACTGTATTGCCTTGCAGAGTAAAGGTTTGTCGCCCTGGAGCTTAATGGTCAGGACACCTTTTGTGTGCATGCTTGCATGGTCCGTTATTAATGGCTTCCGCCTGGCATTGGGATGGGCAGGTCCCATTAAGCGATCGCTCCGTGCTCGGCGGGGCGGGTAATCATGATATATACTTTATGAGTCGGTGACTCTGCGGCGCGATTATCTGGCATCAAACCATTGGTGGGTTGGTGTGTTTGAAATGCGCATCAGCACCGAGATCAAGTGGCGCAGAGGGGCGGCGCTTAAACATGTTACTGCCACTGTCTGCAAAAACGCCAACGTCATGTCTCTGGCCACAGGAACGATGACGTGCCTTGTCAATCCCTGTCACTGTCAACGACCGACACAAGGGTAGATAAAGAATGCCGGAAAGGATCCAAAAGAAAGGGACCTCCCTTGCCAAGTTCCCGCCAAACGAAATGAATCATATGAAGGTGAGATGATGGATGCTTTTTGTCTTGATATGATCGGGCTTTTTCACTTTGCCCAAACGTTCCGAATTGAGATCCGAAGGAAGGAAAGATGAGGGGGGGAAAGGGGGACAGGAGGGGAAGGGATGGAAGAGGGGGACTTGAGAGCGGATCTCGCCGAAGGAAATAACATGAATCTTTCAACTGAGAAATACACACGTGGTGCGGCGGGCACAGCATGTAAAATTACATTTCGAGCGGCGTTAGGGTCCACCCGAAAATTAGGAAAAGGGAAAAGAAACGCGTTTCAGAATTGTTCTATGCGATGCTAACTTGAACGTGCGTGTTATCGTCATGTTACTTGATCGTGACGAAAACTGTCGCAAAGCTCTGCTGATCTGAGTCCCAAGCCTGTAGGGAGACTAGCTCGTATTTGACCCCGCTCTTGGCCTCATAAGAGGCTAACCATCGGATCTGACTGTCATCGGGACCGTCTAGCCCATCAACAGAGTCGTTGGACAGCCCAACCCCATCGATCCTGCATGAGGGGCACCGCGAAGTCCGGGATGTGTCATGCTGAGTTACGTTTTTGAAGCACCGGGAGCAGAACACGATATATCTGGACAGATCATTTTGACAACTTCCATATGGCACCGTCATTTCTCATATATCTTTCCTGATCGAGTAGAATGGCTCGCCCGTTCCCAGATCCACGTCCCGTGAGATGCGGCGAAGACTACCAAATATATTTTCCATGACCGGTGACACTGGGTACCAGACAAAGGACAAGCAATCCAGTCGGGTAACAAAGACTCGCCAATGTTATTTATCCGTTTTCACGGCGCGTACCGCAGCCCCGGCCGCAACCTTTTCGTCGTTTTTCTGGAAAGAGGGTCCATCACGTTCATGTCATCGTAACACGAGGCTAGGCTTGCCTTTTGCTTTGCGCGTAAAATCTCAGCGTCACTGTACGAAAACGGCCAAGTGAGAGAGGGAAAAGGGAATGGCTATATCCATTCGTGCTTACGCCTCCTTACGTTTGGCTAGACTGGCATTGCTTTCCTTGGGATGTGACTTGTTCATTGCGGCTTGTTTTTTGGCCGCACGAGCGCGGTCGATCTCTCGTTGGTTTCCTCCTGATCGCAGATCAGTACAGGGATTCTGACAACGACATGGACGTACGGGTCATGGGTGAGGAGCTGATGAGGATACGCTCGATAGTGACTTGAGGAAGAGAGTATCAAGCACAAACATGAGCAAACAAACACCGCAAATAGGAGGTCTTCGCTGGCGGGGCTCCAACGGTTACCGCGGCGGGCCAGGCGTTTCTCGGCTCGCCAGTATGCTCCATTATTTACGTCCGGGCGTCGGCATTCTTTTGTTCGAGTCATCCGTCAACATTACTTTCCGCGCATGCAACGTGGACCCCATACAAGGAATTTTCCGCGGAGATCAATGTCAAGTTGCGCTGTATCCCCATGGTGGACATCAATCTCCGGCACTAAGCGAGGCAGCAATTCTCTAGTCACAATTGGCGACTGGCTTTTGGTGCCTCCTAAACGTCGGTCCCCACATCCCCCATCTCGAACAACGGTACAGAAAGGCAGAGGCGGGGCCCCTCGATTTCCTTTTTTTGCTTGCCGTCCGAGTCTTGCCACATGGTATCCACTTTAGCGAGCGATGCTGTCAGCTCCGACACCCTCCGATTGAGACCTCGGACCGGATAATCCTGACGATCCCTTCGCGAACGTGCTGCTTTTAGTGCGACTGAGACTGCTCCGCATGGGGATCATTAACGATGCCAGCTGATGCCAGGCGAACGGCAGTGTCGATGCCTCCGACCGGGTGGAGCAGAGTGACCTGTTCTGCTGGCAATATTCAGTTCATTGAGATTCTGTGACGAAGCGAGTGGGTATTGTCTAAACTGGAGCACACAAGTCTTTAGGTTTGCCGTTGCTAAGCGTCTCGGAGCGAGAACAGAAATGGAAGCTGCACCGGTTCAGGCTAGCTCTGTCCAGGGCCCCGATGTCGTGCAGGTTCGGCGGGGATCTGCAAGGATGAAATGGAAGGTCTACTCCATTTGGATAGTCTGTGGGTGACGGGTTGTCCCAGACGATGCCGATGCCGTACAGCAATATCCCATCAAAATGGACGTATCGCCAAAGTCCGCACGTGGATAGTCGGCCGGAGTGGCGGAGTGCGAAAAAGTGCGATAGTGTGAGGGTTACGCAGGGCTGATGGGCGCGAGATTCATGGACCGGCGAGTGGATTCTAATAATTCATTCTCATTATGTTGCGCCAAGAAAGGGATGACATACGTGCCTGGCGAACGGCAATTTAGTCTGATCGGTCGCTGATTGTGGTATAAGCGGACCCTGGAGACAGTCGAGAAAGGGTGACTTGGACTGAGATTATTGCCAAAAAAGTTTGAAACCGGCAGTTCGGTAACCGCTCGATTGTCAGGAGGCGACGCTATCGCCTCCGAGATCTCATTCTCCTTCCGAACGTGTCGATTGCAACGCCGCGAACGCGACTCGGTGAGCGTACGACACAGGCTCAACCAGTGAAAACTAGCAAGGGACGTCTTGTGATGATCCACAAAGAGAACTACGTCGGAGCACGCGGCGGGCCGGGCGTGGACAGCAGACATCAAACGGTGTTGGCCGTTAGGCTCTTTAACTCACGGTCTGCCACGATTAAATAAGCTTCCATGGGACGCAACGGCAACGTGGCCGTAAATAGAAGGAGCAGGCACGCGGCTATCTGAAGACGAAAAGGAATGTCATATATCGGTGTTATTCAAATCAGACGTTCAACGCGAGATCAGTCATCTCAGATCCGCTACCCGGCTGCTTGATCGTCTTAGATCGTGCGACTGGGGTGCAAAGGGCCCTGATCTCCCCTCTCCCGCAGCATTTTTCATATATATATCACCATCCGCCAACGTTTGACAGCTTTTCTTTTCCCTCCTCGTCGCCGCTCTCCAACTACGAGTCCCCCTCACGGTGACCATGTCCCACCGACACGTGCCCCGTCCGCAGCCTGACCGGGACGTTCGCATGCACGAGCCCTCTCACCCCCACCCCCACGCCCTCATCACCCACCCGCCCCATTCTGCCCCCGTGCACCCACCGCATCTCAACGGCAGCTCTACCGCCCTCCCCTCCACCCCTGCCGGCCCTTCAAATGGCTCTAATCACGTCCACCCACCCGCCAATCAAATCGTCTCGCCTGTCGTCGTGCCCAGTGCACCGCCGCCCAATGGTGTGGCGCCTACTTCTAGCGTCATCCATAAGCTCGCAGTTGCCAATGAGCAAACGTGGCTTCTTATTGGTGCGTCAACCTGCATCTTTTCCGGGCTTACATACCGACCCCGTCTTCCAGGTCGGGTCGCTGAGCAGATGGATGATCTTGAGCACGCCATCACAGCATATGAAAACGCCCTACGGCATAACCCGATATCCCTGTCAGGGCTTACTCAAGTTGCGGGAATCGCACGAATCAAGGAAAATTATCCAAAGGTAGGCTGCCAATCCAATTTTAAAAACCCGAGGATGTCCGTCGCGGAGGCCGCCTTGTTCCGGTTTTCACTTTTTCATTTTTTCTTTCATTTTTTTTTTTTTTTTTTTTTGGGTTTTCGAGATCGAGATCCTCCGTACTCAATTGCTAATGTCACACCTTCCTTTTCAGGCAATCGAATACTTTCAGCGCGTGCTTCAACTCCAAGAAGACAACGGCGAAGTTTGGAGTGCACTCGGTAACCCCCCTTCTGTCTCACTACCACCATGCTTATTCCATCCCCGTCTTAGGTCACTGCTACCTCATGCAGGACGACCTCCAAAAGGCCTACTCCGCCTATCAACAAGCACTCTATTTGCTACCAAATCCCAAGGTCTGACACCTGTTTCTGACCACACCTCAACGTGTAACGTGTGTTGTGCAGGAGGACCCGAAGCTCTGGTATGGCATTGGTATACTCTACGACCGCTACGGCTCCTTGGACCATGCCGAAGAAGCGTTCGCCTCCGTTCTCAAGATGGACAAAGGTTGGCGTTTGTTCCTCTTGGCTTCAGCACTTGTTATGTACTCATTTAGCAGAACTAGATTTTGACAAGGCAAACGAGATTCTTTTCCGCCTTGGCATCATCTACAAGCAGCAAGGCAAATACGAAGAGTCCCTTTCCTGTTTTGACCGCATTCTCCGAAATCCCCCGAGCCCCCTCGCACACGCCGATATCTGGTTCCAGATCGGCCACGTTTACGAACAACAAAAAGACGTAAGTCCAAGTTCTTTCGACTCGGTTCATGCGATCGATACCAATCCCCATCCAGCATGTCCGCGCTAAAGACGCATACGAACGCGTTGTCGCGGACAATCCTGGACACGCCAAAGTTCTTCAGCAACTTGGCTGGCTGTATCACCAGGACGGCTCGTCCTTCCAGAATCAGGAACTCGCTATACAATATCTTACCAAGAGCCTCGAAGCCGGCAAGTGCTTATTTCCGCCTCATGGATTCCACTCATCGTTCTTTATAGACCCGTCTGATGCCCAAAGTTGGTATCTCCTCGGTCGTGCCTACATGGCTGGGCAAAAGTATAACAAGGCATACGAAGCATATCAACAAGCTGTCTATCGCGACGGACGGAACCCGACGTTTTGGTGCTCCATCGGAGTGCTGTACTTCCAGATCAATCAGTTCCGCGATGCTCTGGACGCATATTCGCGCGCCATCAGAATCAACCCTTATATCTCCGAGGTCTGGTTCGATCTTGGCAGTCTCTATGAGAGCTGCAACAATCAGATCTCGGACGCCATCGACGCCTACGCCCGGGCTAGCGAACTCGATCCTGGCAACCATGTGATATCGCAGCGCTTGCAGTTATTGAAGAACGCGCAGGCAACAGGAGGTCAGCTGCCTGCTGCACCCGGGCCTCAGGACGTCCATCCAACTGCTTATGCTAGTGCCGTCATACCCCCGCCCGGCCTCACCGGCCCCCCTCTCCTCTTGCAGTCAACGTCGACATCGAGTGCTTCGCGTCCTCTGTTCAGATCGGATTCGCGTGGGCCATCAAACGGGGACAATGTTCATTTACCACCACCCCCTGCTCCCGTTGGAGGTCGCTCCTCTCCCGGGCCATTCAGAGGAGGTCCCCCTCCACCCGTCGTTCTCGACGAATCGCGCCATATACCCTCCCACACGCCTTTGGCGCCGATGGACGTGGACCGTCCTCATCATCGCGAATTTTCCGGACCTCGTGAGGCGCCGGCACGTGGACCAGCTGGCCACCAAAATCTGTTGCTGCATCACCCTGTTCCGCAACCTCAGGTTACGACTGAGGAACTGCGTGCCTCTGCTGCCCATGCTACGACCGGGCATAGCCAGGAGTACTTCAACCGTCCCATACGGGCACCCTCCACATCCGCTTCGCCGCCACCCCCACTGCGCGCCCCCCGTTCGCCTGGACCCGGGTTCCAGTCGTATCCCCCTTCGGTTCGTCAACCAATTGGCCCTGGCGCGCCTACCGCACCGCGGTCTCCCTATCCGCGTGATCCCCTGCGTCAAGGCGAGCGGGATATGCCATGGGAGCGTCGTGGGCCACCGCTGGAGCACCATCGTGACTGGGAGCGGGGACGACCAGATTACCCTGGTCACCACTCACAGCAACCATACTACCCCTCGCGTTCCCCAGGGCCTCACCATCGTGCCGCAAGTCCGTCGGAGACGTCCCCGCGTTCCGCCCACCCCACCGTGCATTCTCGCGCATTTTGGGAGTCGAAGCCGCCCAGCGGTCCTCCTCATCCTCGCTCTCCTCCACCTGGACCTTTGGCGCTACCCGAGGGTGGGCATTGGCGATACGATCCGGCGCGATTTGATGCGCGCGAGACCCCCAGACAAACGGAACCAGCAGTGGATCAACGGCGACAGTCAATCGCGATGGTCACCTCCCCGGTGGGTCTTCCTCGTGTTCCCCTTCACACGAGCAGTACGAGCAGCATGCGCATATCTGAATCTCCTAATTCAACGCCTGCTCCTGAGGGGAAGGATCGGAGGAGGAGACAGGCCAAGGAGAAGGATTCGGACACGCAGAGTCTATCGGGAGACATTCCAAAGAAGGAACGCAAGAGGCGTCAGCGCCGCACCAAGGAGGAACAGCCTGCGAACGTGTCGGGTTCGTTCAAAATGGGGTCGTTCTCTGCAAAGGAAGCACAGGATGCGTCGAGCTCGAATGGTTCTGGCAGTCGTTCTCTACAGCCCTCTCCGACCACCGTTACTCCCTGCCCCCCTTCACGTGTCGTAGATGAAGACTATGACGAGGGTGTCGCGGATGCACTCGTCGTCCTGTCGCAGTCCCACGGTGCGCCGATGCATTCGCCCACGTTGTCAAATGGCAGCAGGCATACAGCGACATCCCCACGGCCGGTGATCTCGCACCGTGGGTCTGTCTCTACGTCTGGCAGTCGCCCTTCCCCTCCTGGCGGAAATTCTCTCAAACGTCCATTGAGTCCTGGCGTGGACGAGCTGGACAGTAAGCGTACGCGAGTAGACGCCATGAAGCGTGGGCCACCATCGCCTGCGGAGCGACACACGCCCATTCCCTCCTCGCGGCCCTCGCCAAATCCATTCCGGAGGCAACCTGCCTCCCACTCTCCTGAGTCTCGTCAACATGCCGAAGCTGGACATGCATACCCTCCCAGCCCACCTCCCCTCTCGGTTTCCCTACCTCCTCATCCGCGTCCAATCGGAACTAGTCATGGTTCTCACGCCAGCTCGTCGGCAGCTATCGCGCTACCCCCTATTGCGACGTTGTCCCCTACGTCTACTGCACCTTCACCCACGGACGACCGAATGGTGGTTGATCGACGCTCTTCATCTCCGCTGTCCAAGGGCAAGTTGTCTGAGGTGATGAATCCACCTGCGGGGTCACCGACGGCTCGACCTGTTGCATCACCACCGCGTTTACACGAGAAAAAGGACCCGTCGCCTGCCTAGTCTCATCTTTTGTTTCTTGTTGACTTGTCTATTTGCACTCAAATCACTTGCATGTATTAACGCACGTATGCCTGTAAATCGGTTGCATTCGACTCAGAAATCGAATTCCTTTTTTGCACAAGATCTTGAAAAATAATTTTGATTTTTCGCGCGAGATTTACTTTTCGGTCGCACGCCCTCGCCTTTGTCTCTTACGATTACTTTCGACTCTGCGTCACACGCCGCGGTAAACCAGGTACATATCACCGCCGAGGCAAGACCGCTGACAACACTTTTCCTTTCCTTTCTTTTTTAACACGGGCAAGACACCTTTTTGATGTTTTCAGCCTCGCGATGACCTCCCTCGAGCACGTACCTGTCGGGCATGCGCTCAATCAGGCAGTATCTTGGACTGGGGATGAGGGTGTGGCTGAGCTTGAGGTTCGGGATGAGGTGGCGGAGGTGAATTTTGGGTTGGCTGTGACGACGGCCGAGGATGAGGATGGGGAAGGAGTGGGTATGATGGCTGCGGTAGGTGATGGGCGGGGTCGACAACGTATCGAACATCGGAAAGGGAGTGGGGACGGCGAGGGCAGCCACGGTGACCAGGTCGGAGTGACTCGAGATGGTGTGGGCCTGGGCTCCTCCCCTTCTTCCGCCTCCGCCACCGAGCGTGTTGGGTCTCGACGGCATCCATCTGGCGTGTCGCTACGTCAAGATTCGGCTCTCCGAACGCGGTCTGTGTCGCATTCAAATTCGAACTCGAATTCGCGATCGCACTCGTCGGTCACGGAGGGGATGGACATGGGGGAGTCGTCTGCGGCAACGTCGTGGACGCAGGCGGATGCGGAAGGGCGACCGAGCGGCGAGGCTTGTTATCGATCGAGTACGGACCGACCGGAACTGAAGGGAGACGTCGTCGATGTGGGGGTAGGCGAGGTGGAGGCGCCAAAGCTAAGTGCCGAGGTGTCACTGTCGTACACACACTCGAACACGAATGGGGAGGGGGAGGGGGACGTGCCGAGGAGAGAGGAGGTACTCGCGGTGCAGGAGGGGGATATAGGGGAAGGATGGCATCCGTTGCAGTATAACAGCAAGGAGCGATCACAGGACCACGGGGAGGACGAGAAGGGGGAAGGGGAAATGGACGTGGGTTCCGTGCACGCGCTGGAGAGTGTACACGGAGGTGACCCGTCTTTGGAGATGAACGAGAAGGAGCGCGAGCGGACGTTCGGGTCGTCTGGGCGCAACAAACGACATTTACGTCTCGAGTTCAAGCGACCATCACCACAGCCATGGGACGAGATTGATCCGCCCGCGGACAACAATGAGGCGTATTCGTCGGACTATTACTCGACCCTTAACTCGAAGAAGTTTGGGACGTTGCAAAAGAGGTGTGTCTGTTGGCGCTTTGTTATCGATGTTGGATGTATTTTCCTTGTAGCCGTCGACGTCCTTTGATTCCACATTCGTCGTTTTATTTTGGACCGCCGCCACCTGACTCGGCGTATGGAACTCCCCCAGTTGGTCAGATAGGTGTCCACCATCCACGCGAAATAGTTCGCATCGAGCGGGATTATGTGGGCGGGGAACTGATTCAGTTCTCCCCGATATTTCCTCTCGAACTGGAGGGACGGGTGCGTGGCTTCCAAGCTCATATGCCAGACAAGTCGTTTATGCTTCACATGTTGCTGGCAGATCACGCCTACTCAGTTTCACCAGACGATCAATGACATCAACGAGATCTTGATATCGGCTCATGGGATACAACATGCGTTCGTGGACAATCTTTTGGCCGTGGTCACGCTGCAGCTGTCGACTCTGTTCATGACCTCGCATTACACCAAGGTGAACGATTAGGTATGATGGGCGGGATAATGTCTGAATATCTTCGCAGGAAATACGGCGGTTGAAGCGAAAGATCGAGGAGATGAACACCCAGCTGTACAACCCGGTCGGGCTGCATATTCTCTGGCCGCAAAAGGTTGCATTTCTATTTGTGAGTGACAGTTTTCGGTGATGAAGGAGGCTGTTGATGCTGATCCGCCCAGCTGGAGATCGAGTACTATGTAAGTTCATCAGCTATGTATTTTTGCAAGGCGATGATGTGTGTATTTTCGTAGTGATACCGATTCTCACCCCGCACGCTTGGTATATGATATATAAAGATCATCTTTCGTTTCTTTTTCTTAACATATCCATATCATTACACTGACCGAGAGTTGGACGGCCACCGCCATCCGGTGCGATCGAACTGGCTGCCAGGGGGGGGTTAAGAGGGCTGATGCGACGGGAGAGTTTTGTGCCGACGGCTCATCGGCGACTCAACAATGTGGCGTGTTTGACTCGCCGTCGACATACGCACCCACCTGTTGGCCGAGGATAGTAATAAATAAATAAATAAAATGTTGAGCGACCAGCTTTGTCATCGCTTTCGACCAAGTCTACGACCAACCACAGACGGTCAAGCTCGACCATGGACTATCCTTCCCTCAACTCCTTCTGGGACATCTCTCAAGCACCTTCTCAGTTCTCGCAGCTCCCCGACGATGACTTCCTCGCTCTTCTCCGTAAACAGTTCCCCACCACCGACCGCGACCCCAGCGATCACACCGTCAACCCTCAGGGCCGCCGACAAAGTTCCCCCTCTGACGATAGCAGTCCCAGTCCACCCAGCAACGCCGATGCTACCTCCCGCCGTCAGTCCCTCCACGTCCGCACCAACAGCACCGAAGACGCCCCCTTGAAGCGCAAAGCCAGCAGCGACGACATGGAGCCTGGCCCAAGCTCAAAGAACCAACACACTGGTTTGTCGTACGACCCCACCGATCTCTCCTTCCTCACACTCCCCTCCTTATCAGCCGACGACTCAAATTCCGCTAAAAAGCCGCAGCCGTCGAGACGCAAATCGACCGGTAACCCTCAGGTCAGTCGATGCCATTGCAACTCGCGTTCATGCCACTCATCGTTGCCACAGCAAGACGAATCGCGTCTGCTGAAGCGCAAGGAGCAGAACAGAGCTGCCCAACGTGCATTTCGGGAGCGCAAGGAGAAGCATGTCAAGGATGTAAGTCTAGGATTGCACTGCCCCCTCCCTCACTTGCCTCATCTATTTCAGTTGGAAGATAAGTTGACCGCACTCGAAGCAAAAAACGAAGCGACAGAGGCTGAAAACTCCAATCTGCGTGATCTCCTGTCAAGGCTTCAACAGGAAAACGTTGTGTTGAAACAGTCCCAGTTCACGTTTTCAGTACCAAAGCCGGCGTCAATGCCTCCTCCCACTCCGAACGCGACTGTGCCACACTCCGTGTTTGGCTTCTTCGAATCGCCCTCTCCTTTCCCACCCTCGTCTGCTCCTGCTCAGACATCTACGAAGACTGGGGCGTTTTTCTCAAACACAGATTGGAATTCACTTACTACCTTTGACCCATCCGTGCTTAGCGTACTCGACGAGCCCTCAGAAGTGCCTATGCAAACAGATCCTACCCCGTCTCCTTTTGGTCAATATGCGTTGCCACAGTCTTACAAGACTATCGTCAACAACCCTCTTTTCATGTCCTTTATCGACGAATCACCATCAGCACCGTCTAATACCACATCTTCCGCCACCGCTAGTTCTTTTGATCATTTCACCTCCAGCTTCTCACCACCTACCAACTCATGGACTTCAACAGCGCAGTCCACGCCGTTCTCTCACACTAGCGGAAACGCCGATTTTTTACATTCAAACCATAGCCTTGATGAATTGTTTGGAGTAAACTTTATGGGCAGCCAAGGCCCTCTTGATTTCAACGCGCCAGTGGACAACACGTCGATGTCACCTATAACACATGCCAACGGTGTGAAACCTTCTACGTCTCAGAAACCCCTATCGTCACCGCCTTTGAACTCGTCGAATTCATCACCGAGCACGTCGAATTCTCAAAGTCCGTTCAATTGGTCGAACCTATCGCAACCTGGAGAGAGTCCCCCGTCAGCGTCGGAATCCACGCCTATCAGTGCCAACGCCCCAGAGTGTCATCCCATCACCCTGGATCGCTCCGATATTGCAAAATCCATTGTTGCAGGGGGTGCATCGCCATTCCCTGATCCCAACTCATCACTCCGTAAGGCGTCTGATATGTCCGCGGGGGAAATTGTCTCCTGTCAAGGTTCGAATTTCCCGCGGACAAAGGAGAGCCCAGAAAACGTTGAGGTGCTCAAAGCATGGAGATGCATCATGCAGAATCCCCATTTCAAGGTTTGTGGCCCGTTTGTTTGACGTCGTCGTTGGGCCGTTTATCTTTCCAATGACAGGATGCCGACGTCAACCAATTGTGTACCGAGTTCACAAAGAAGGCCCGGTGTGACGGGACAAAGGTAGTTTTGGAGCCCGAGGGCGTGCATCAATTGTTTGAAAAGTTTAAGAAAATGCAATCACAGCTATCGACGCAACAACCGCAATCTGAACACCAGAGTTCCTAGTCGTTTATAGGGTGGACGCATCTTTGTTTATTCTTTTTATCCCCGCTCACGTGCATCATCGCGCTCACTTCAATGTTCCCGCCTTACTGGCGGTACAGCGTTAGACATGTCGTATGCTATCTTTCCTGTGTACAGTAAGTACGATGTGATAAAATCAGATCCCCCTGCACTAGTAGGAACTTATCTTTTTAAAATTATCATTTACTGTACAAATAGCTCGGGAAGTTCAGGGCTGCATTCGGGGAAGCATTTTTATTTATTTCTCCACTTGGTATTTATGACGCGACGACTTGTAACGTTCGGGTGCCAAAAACCATGTACCGTTTCCACACGTTCGGGTTCGCACTCGACCAACATCGCCACACTGAAAATGAGCACCATCTCGTTTCACCCGTGATGGATACAAGCGCAACGACTATAGAAACGCTTCGGCTTG